>MKEJ01008181.1:0-14487 GCA_001753735.1 Embelia ribes | reverse complement strand
GGTTTTACTTTGGTTAGTATAATGTGATTGTGATTGTATTTATGGTGAGTGTTGTATATTCGCAATCGCACCTCTGGATTCCGGGTGCTTGGGATTTGGGGGCGCGACAATTTTTAAAATTTCGGATACCAAAAAATTTCGGTCTGGATCAGGATTTAGTTATAAAATTTTTGGATATCCCAAATTTCCCAAAATATTTAAATAATTTTAATTTTTATATGTTATTTATTTACATTTGTATGCTAGATTCTCGGATATCCTGAATTTCCAAAATAATTTTGGGTCGGGATTGAAAGTTGACTATAAAATTCTCTGGTATCCCGAGTTTCCAAAAATATTATTTATTTGATCTTATTTATTTCAAAATTTTGGGATTTTCAGTTTCGGGATCAAATTTAGACTTATTTTCAGTTTCTGTGGTGGTTCAGTTCCTTATTTAATTCCGTTCGGGATCGGTTGTTTTTTTTTTAGTTTGAAAAATTTAGGATTTTGATTTTGGTTCGGGATATTCCCAAAACCGAACTGATGCACCCTTAAATAACCCAATTGATTCAGGTGCATATGAGAAAATAGATTGCCCTTACCTTGGTTTTGAAACGGCTGTTGTCGAGCATATTGGGCAGTATGGACTTATCTATAATATTTTTCCTTTATAACAGCAAATTGGTAATAGTCTTTTATCTTATATATGTCATATTGACAAAAGCCACAGGTGATAGACAGTGGAGCTGATGATAGAGCATTAACTTATCTAGCTCCAATATTTCTACTTTCTTTTGAAAAGAGACACACTTCGTCTACCTCATTTAAGTGATAGACACATCCCTAATGGAGAATAAGATTAATGCACCGATAGGCACATCCTTCCAAGTTCTTGACTAATCTACCAAATAATTGAAGAACTACCAGATGCTCGCCACGCTTTTCTTCAATAGATTCCTTCCATACGTGGTGGAGATATTCTACTTTAGACTAGCACTAAAGTATGTATGAAAGAATTTAATTAGCCACCAATTGTCGTAACCTTAGTGGAACCACGCTGGAAGGAGGTCCTTGAAATATTCCCATGGCTGGAAAATTTTTTTGGAAGGTGGAGAAATGAATTGAGATATACACTATTGGTACTTAAATATTTGATGGTGTGGAAAGTATTTTTAATTAAGAAATACCCTCTGCATCTCGTCCCAAGTCGTAATAGAGCAGGGTAATTAGGAGCTAATCTAAGCCTTTGCTTTGCTTTTAAGGGCAAAAGGAAAGAGACTGAGACAAGCGGTGTCTGAGTCAATTGAAAGATAGCCAAAAGTTGAGCAAATTGCCATAAAATCATTGATGAAATTGTAAGCACTTTCAGGTTCCATGCCACTGAAATATTGGAGGGAATAAATTAGGTCCAATTTCAATTTGTATATGCCCTGATGATTTGGAGGAATTATGCATGATGGTGTCCATATCTTTGGGAGGTGTAATACTTTCCTAGTTGAGAGATAAGCTCGATTGATGGGCGGAGGAGGAAGAATAGCATGTTGTAGAGTTGGCAGGTTCAAATCTATATACTCTTGAACGGCAACCCACTATATGGAGTAAAATCAAGAGAATTCCCATGCTCTTGTTGTTTGCCACCATGAGCAATCCAATTAAAAGAAGGTGAGGATAAAAGTACATTGTCCTCCATTAGTGAAGACGATTCGGCCGTAGGTTGCAAGAGCTGCTTTTGTAGTCACGTAATTGGTGGAATTTTTAATATTCCACCAATCACAGTTGACAAGAAATGGCGGATGATTCCACCTAAAAGTAGATAAGAACCTTATTGTGAAGTGAAAAAAATCTTATCAATAGAATTGCAATTCGAAAATTTCTTAGGACTCTATTTGGGGAGTCCTTGGCAATGGCACCAAAAACTTGAATGTTCAAAAACATGAACATATAATTAACTTGCAAGTGCACAAGGAAACAATCTAATTTTACTGGTAAGGTACCGGGTATATCAAACTAGAGATTTCTATTGATTTGGGGATGTCACAACAATTCAACATGCAATTTCTTCTCCAAGATTTAATGTGATTATCTAAGTTGCTTCCTACTCATAATTATCCATGGGTTTTCTCGATACCAGAGATTTGTTAACAAAACTAAATAAACAAGATAAATAGATAATAAAGCATCCTGCTCTTGATACTATTCAATGTAGTCTCGTACATTAAATTCTATGTATTAAACACTTTATATAATCATATTTAGTAAACTTTGTCTGTAAATTAACTATTTAATTATTTATTTTATAATATGGTTTATTTCGACTTAGAGTGTCATTAGAAGTTTGCCAAATTTTATAACTAAGTCTAGATAATATCTAAAATACTCAGACAAATAAAACACTATTAAATAATATAGACATTTTTCAACTCCATCTTCGTAAAAATCTAATTTTCTAACTAACTTAATTGGGTTGTCAATCTGAGATAACCATTAGACCCGGTTTAGTTTTGAGAAAAACCTAATGAAAATTATCATCAATTTACTCCGGTTTAGTTTAAAAAATCTATTTACTAAATAAGGATTATTCTTGTTTAGTAGTTTAATACATAAACCTAATGCCTACATCAAATATGCTCATCATTACAAAGGGCAAGTTTTAACAACTTAGCAAATGATGATTAAATTGAAGAGCACAATAATAAATAGAAAGCATGTAAGACGTTATCATAAAAAAGATATTGCCATTGAAAGAAAAATTAATAAATTTTACTGTAAAAGAAGAATAAGAAAAAGAACGAGGAGAAGGTGTCCAACGGTGGAGAACTCCTCTCTCTCTCTAGCTTTCACAAAGAACGCAATGAAAGATATATCCCAAATTAGGCCATAAAAAATACTTCATATGTTTTCAAAGTCTAATAGGAATAAACTACCCTTAATTTAAAGTTTTTTATGGTAAAAAATGAGTTTAATAACATATAAAATAGGTGGCCTAATTAAAATTATGTGCCAAGCATATTGGCTGATCCATTCAAATTCTATTCATCGAACCTATTGGATCGATCGAAGTCCACTGGATAACATTCACCTTTTCACGAGAAAAATCATAACTTGCCCTAGAAATTTTGGAATTTAATATTGTTTGAACCATTAGAAAGATAATTCGTCACGCTTTCTACTCATACGAAAATCTTTTTCAAAATTCCTCAAAAATTTATTAAATCTTAGCTTTTTCACGTAAGAAATACTATCAACAAACGGGTAATCAAATCATTCACTCAAGACTCCTCAAAATTCATTATTTTCATATCTAGAGCTTCAAATTTCATCTAAACATTATTTTTTTGCTCATAACCCCTAAAGCATTTCTTAATTAGCCTTTAAATCATCTCATTTTATGCCATAATAATGCAAATGACACATACACAGGTAATACCAAAGTATAACAAGTTTGATATGCTAAATCACTACATAAATGACCTAAAAGCTCAATTATATATACTTAATTTATACACTTTTATGGCCAATCACACTCCTTGTGTAAATATTGCTAATCTTTAGCGATACAAAGTAAAAAGGCATGCCGAAAATATGTGTAAAACTATTAAACCTAAAAATAAAACAAAATAAATTAAATAAATAAAACCTAACTCACTTTCGTAGGAATCATGAATGCATTTAGCGTATGCACCAAGCCTTTGAAACCCCTAGGTGTCTCTAGTAGACCAATTATAGTCTCGTGGAGACTTATCATGGCGACACCCACAAATACCATTGATAGAGTTTCAGTTTTTAACAATAAAACCCAAGAAAAATATTTTTAACGAGTAAATCTTAAACGAATGACATTATGTTAATTTATCACCCAACCCGCATGAAGATACCCTTCAATTAAAGTCAAATCATACCCCTTATTTATTGTTTAAAATTTCAACTAACTTAAACCCAATTTCAAATGAAATAACAAGACCATATATGATTGTATTTTCTATCCATAATTAGACTCAAAACATTTATAGCTAAGGGTACTTTTTTTCTTGTGCTCTACACCTTACTCCCGTGACACCTTTGTACTTACTCTTGATGGTAGATTATCTCTTTTCCAACCATTTTTCACCACGTTTTATTACCCTTTTTGGGTTATGAATAGCGTATTGCGTCCATTACCCATCTCGGACTATATAAATAGTACATTTATTTTTACCACCGTGGACATCTTTGGCTTTTTTGGCCTCTTCAACTACCACTTTAATAATTAAGCACAGTTCTACATATTAAATTTTAAATCACCCTTTTTAAATTCAGATTTAGAGAGTCTCATTTCTTTCAAAAATAGCTCAATTATATACTCTCAAATTATTTCAGTCTACTTTCAAGTTCACGCCTTACCAATTTCTTAGCTAATCTCCTTTAAATAACATTCTTTGAATTCAGCATATAGGTACAACTAATTAAATTAAAGTAATAAACCAACTTTATTTCTATCTATTTAAGATAACTCAAACGTTTAACTTCTTTTAAAAAATCTTTGGAACTTAAATATTCATATTTGCGAGATTATTCCTAAAACCCTTCCAACATATTCTTTTTACAAGTTCTAATTTATTTCTTGTTACTTTTTTTATATAAATTATGTCAATATGCATGATAAATAAGGACAACATGAAATAAAAATAAAACTCATAAAGAAATATTGCAAGGGAAGGAATGGAAAATGTACTAAATAATTAACTTGTGTGCACAAAACAAAGATCTTATGCATCTTTCAAGATAGTTACTATCAAATCACAAACTATTCACCAAGTATCAGTAATTACATCATATTTCAATTTGAATTTTGACCCTTTTAAAAAAAAAGAAAAAGAAATTATTTTTTTTTCCGAAATTTCAAAGAGAAATATATGTGTACACCCCCTACTAAAATTTAACATAATCTCCTATGTTCCAAACAAGAAAGAGACATAATAAAGAAAAATAAAAATAACTAAAAAAAATTACAAAAATAAAATAAATACCATAATAACTGAATAAATAAACAGGAAATAGTTCTAATTAAGACCAAATTATGTCCCCATAAAAAAAAATAATAAAAAAACTTCAGTCCTCATTCACTACCCATTTTTGTTTTCCATTCCAAAAACTTTACATAACGACATTAACCACATTTCGATGGTACAAGCAAGTTCTCCTAAAGGAGTGTATATATAGATATATGTATATGTAATTATTTACATACACGTCTATATGTATTTAAATTGTTGCTGTCAATTTGCCCACTAAGAAGAGTTGATATTGGAATAACTACTTTCATTTTCCTCATCATATTTGACGTAGTTGTTTCTAACTCTATGTTCATTTGACAGGTAAATGGGAGGGGAAAATATTGACTATCTAAGAAAGTTTTTTTCTAATCTTCATGAAATTGAGGAAATCAACTTTGGCAAAATTTCACCGAAGACATTTTCCGAAACTAAAAGCAACTTTTTGAAAATATATATTGAAGTTTATCACTCTGGGAGCCAGACCAGCTTATACGTGCCTTGACTAATATTATTACAACACTTTTTGGTCCAGATTTTCTCTATATTTATCTGTATTCGACACAAACTTAGCTAATGCACTTGCTTTTCTGGCCCAAAAAAATTAAAAATATTAACTTAAAAACTGAACAACAAAAGGCACAAACACTTCCATCATAGAAAAATACAAAAATGAGCGTAAAAGTAAAACAAACAAGACTTCAATCCTTTGGCTTATTCTATTTTTCTAAAAAGTATATTTTTTTTTTCTAGTAAAGGACACCGAAAAAGTAAATTAAAAAAATAAAAAAAAAAGAAACTACTCCGTATGAAATATGGTTATAGATTGGGCCATTGGGTACACCTAAGGAGGCGCAAGCCCATGTTCTGTGAATGAGATTAGTTGCACAATGGGGAAATATAACACAAGGAAAATGTTCTTTCGGCTGTAACAAATTTCGGTGGAATGATGAGCTACAAATTGTATATCACATGAAAAAAATATAATTTATTCAATTATAATTTTTTTTTTATTTTTTTTATTGCTAGATTCCATTTTTGTAGTTCAAAATTTGAGTCACACTCTCACACCGGATATAGAGTTTTAGAAGCCTCTTTCCCCTTACAAGTATAGCTAATATTCTCTCCGTTCACAAATACTCAGTACAATTTGATTGGCACAGAGTTTAATACAATAGAGAAAAACAACTTTTCAATGTTAAATGATACATAAATCCCAAAAACTACCTTAAACATGTTTTGTCTTATTTTTGTGCCAAACGATTGAGAGCTTAATAGTGATAACGCACTAAATTTTGCAATAAATGAATCTCAAAAAAGAGAATTTCACTAATTATTTTTGCATACCGTAAAAATTAAATATACTAATTATTTGTGGACGGAGAGGCAAATATGCAAACAATTTAGAAATTTCTAGAAAATGGCATTGTGTTAGGCATATGCTTGCCATGTTATCCTTCTCCCTACCCCCTCTTTCTACATTTCCTTTGCAGTACAACACTTTAGGATTTGTGATCTATATGTACACAATTGCTTAACCTTATTTAGCAAAAATTTCTCGACATGCTTTAGAACATATGTATCCACATATATATATCGTTTAGTAACACGGGTTCTCTTACGTATAGTTATTTTCCTTCATAGTCCTACTATGTTTCTCCGCGTAGGATTTTGAGAATAACACTCCTATCTTGTACCCTGAGGTGTAAATAAGTTGAGCTCAAGTTGAGCCAAGAAACTAATATTTTTACAGAGGCAAGTACGAATAAATTTATTACTGAAACCTTTTGGGATCATCATAAGAGTAAGATTGAAGTACTATTATTTAATAGGGTTCGAATTAAACTAATTAAGTTGCAAACGTTTACAACTCTTTTAAGTGGTCAATTCGCATTGATGAATGGTAAGGTGATTTTGAGCATAACTTCTAATACGACTATATACACAGGTTAATTATCATCATTTATCGATCCCTAAGACATGTTTTTACACAGTTTTTAGTAATATTTTACGCAAATCCAGTAGTAATAAACAATATTTAATGGGACGAAGGGTGCAAAGAATGTGGTATGAATGACTAACTTGGCAAGTGTGGACCTGATGAGCTGTGACATTTCCAAAGATCAATAAATAATAATTTGAAATGTTTTTGGTACAAAAGGAATGACAAAACTTAGAGATTGTATGACAACTTTGCAAGCTATAATGTCTTTAAAATTCTTTGCTTGTGATCTTTGTTCATGTATCTAGCATATGAATGAGTTTATAGAGAAGGGCCCTGTGTCTTGTTTGAAAGAGATACCAATTGAGAGAGAAAATGATGTAAATTTTGGAATACATTCTAGGAAGAATGTAACCGCTAAAAAAATGGATTGGAAACATGTTACATTTAGTATGAGAAACAAAATAAGGACAACTTATAAAGGAACATTAACCCTTGAAATATGGTACATTTGTAGGACTAAGTATCTGAACCATAACTAAAACTCCTCACTCATTGTTAGCTGGAAGAGATATAGGCTTGTTGTGGATGATGGGGAGTCCCCGTCTAGCAAATATTGACCTTTAATTTTAAAATTAATGGCTCGATTAAATTAATTTTTTTTCAATTATATTTTGTTGGGGGCTATTTTTCAATATCGGATATACATTTAAAATTAAATGAACCAAATTTGTTAGACAATGACTGTCCATCACCCCTGCCAGACAGTCTTTCTCTTTTCTTTTATTCGTTTGCAGTTCTCAAGCAAAATGAATAGTTTATTTCTGACTAACAAAAAAATTGGATTCATTCAACTTAAAATTACCAACTTATTTATGGCAAAACATCAAATAAGTTTTAGTTAAAAGTTGAGAAATCAAACACAATTAAACTTATGCAATTACACAATCCGAGAGTGTCATATAATCTCAACGTTATGAATGTGTCTCTCACAGTTCTTGGCAAACCACTATCCTACTATCAGACCTACTTCTATTTTCGTCCCGAAAATAGAAGTTTTTTTGTTAATCAATAAATTTAAATCATATCCACATTGCTAGGAGACAATGGTTTAAGAGGATGGCTACACACGCACATGATATACATCTTTGGAATTCGTACTTATTTAAAAGGATGAGCCATCGGATGATGAGCCTATTAGTTTTTATTAAGGCTTTACCTATTAGTTTCTCATTGATGCTGAACAAACATTGCCCCTTGAAATATGTTACGACAAGGAATTTGTAGGACAATGACCTAAACCATAATCTTGATGAAGGGGCTGCTCACCACTGAGAGTATTCCATCTAAGAGGATTTGCATCAGGCTCCCTTATTTTAGGTAACGGAAAAATAGGTAATATTACTTTTCGGTTCTGCATCAAATTATTTATCTAAGATAGAAAATCTCTATAATGATTCTCCAAATTTAAGGAATCACTATTCATTATTTATATATATAAAATTAATATATTATCTCTTATATTACATCATTGCACTATTATATTAAAAAAATTAGCATATTCTTTTTCTACCCACTCCATTATTTTATTAATTAAAACTAAAAATATAATTAAAATATTTAAAATAATTAAATAATTATTTTAAATTTAATATTTAGAAATAATTATTGATCTTAAAACTAATAAACATAACATATAAATTAAAACTTAAGTGTAGAAAATAATTTTTATATTTAAGTAAATAAATAATTATAATTTTATTAGTATTTATGTAAAAGTATTATTTTTAAATTTGTATAATAAACTTATAATTGAATTTAATTTTTAATATTTAAATTATATATCTATTAAAAATTAAAATTAAATTTATATTATAAAAATTTAATGTTTAATGCTAAGAACTAGTATTTTTTTAATTAAGTAGTTCTATTTATATTTCTATTATTTATATAATGAATTATCATAGATTTTTTTATTTATATTTTTCTTCTTTCCCATAATTTATAATCCCATTTTTCTTTCTTTACTTAAAAAGAGAATTTATTTATATTTTTATTTAATATAATGAATAAATAAATAAAATAAAATTATAAATTTAAATTTAAGAAATAATACTATTTTTATTAATACATAATTAAACAAATAATATCTCATAATTATAAATGTATTGTTATGTGTGGAATTTTAAATATGGAACGGTTAAAGATATGAAAATAATATTTTAATGTAGTAGAGAATGTAATAAATAATCTGATACAGAAGGTAAAAAATAAAAATTCTTTAAAATAGAGATAAAACTCACTTTTTGTGTATTTTAGAGAATTTGTCAAGAGAATACGATGAAAATGCTCTTACTCCCTATTTATTGAAAGTTGAAAAAGCTATACTTTCATACAATCTGAACTTGATGGAGGAATGTCTCACAGCTCACTGCAATCTGTTGTCCTATCATGAAACCGATCACTATTTTTGTACCCGAAGATATATCTTTACTATTCTTCTTCTATTAAAATAATGAATAAGCCTAAACAACATTCACATTGTTGGGAGATAATGAATTAATGCATTTTTTGAATTAATGCATTTTTTGAAATTCATACCCCCTGTAAAGGCCAAGTACACTTATTTATATTAAGTTTATAACATCCTAGTTTCTCATCCACGTGGAATAAACGCAACCTCAACTAACATTCCTGCTGTATGAAAATGAATATAAAAAAATTGAAATATCTTTCGTTACTGTGTTTCTGTATAAAAAGGTTTCAATATGATAGTAAAAGAGTTTTAAAAAGGAATATTAAAAATTGAATCATCTCCTTAAATATCTTAACAGTTTCAAAATTATTTTACGGAATTTGATACCGAGATCAAATTATTCTTTTTTGGGTACATTGGAGGCGCTGGGCCGGGGAACGGGGGGTCAAAACTTACATGGATCAAACAACCCATTTATCCTTAGGCTCTTAAAGGGCCAAATCTTAAAAAGGCTGTGCCCTTAAAAAGCAATATATTTCAAAGTAACCAGCATCAGATTACTAACCCAGAAGAGATCTCCTAAGATTCCAAGATTTACATACAAATAGTTACCATCATAAAAAATAAAAAATAGTAAAATGTTACTAAGACTTTGAATCTATGTTACGTATCAAATTGTTATCCACCGGGAAGCAAATATGTGATTTTATCTAGTAAACACTCAAAAAGACGATTGTCCAAATAAGCCGGCTCACCAGGCAAATTGAACCAGGTTGCAAACGGCTAGTAATCCTTCCACTGTTAGGAGCGGGAGGTTATAGCTGGCTGCTCTGTGAAACTAGCTTCACGCGTTACCCTATACTCCTCTAGGAGCCAGGTGACCTGGACCTTCGTCCAAGCCACATGGCCCAACTCCCAACTACCAAATGAGCTCAATCAGTGTTCAGCCCACCTCAATGCCCCCTGCTCAGGTTATAAACTAGCACAACCTAGCCCGCCATTTTGTGCTGGAATGTGCCTATATAAACAAAATATTTTAAATGTATCCTTTCCATGTGGGACGAATTGAGAGATGCATACCTCCAAATGCATTTTTAGGAGATTCCCTCGCTATGATTTTCGATTTTTTTAGCTATAACTGACATGTCCCACGGCACTTGTAAGGCGTAAAGTTTCACCGAGCCGCCTTTGAATTGTTTGGGAAAAAAAAAGAGTTGAATTTTCACTCTCCAAGGACTCAAGTTGTACCTTGAACCGGTTATCATTCTCTCTTTGTTCGATAAGAAACGAAAGAACAGGCCGAAGATAGGCAACTAGAATGCATTTCATTAGCAGCTGCATTTTAGAGTTTGGCTTTGAATCTTTTGGTCCAGGAAGTGAACATTTATGTTTCATGAGTAACGTTCAAGATATGATACGCACCTTTAAAGCTGTCACTTTGGCAGGGACTTTGGAATCAGAATTTACTCTTTTAAGAGAAAGGGAAAACATAAACCTTCAATCAGAAGCTCGCCACCTCATCTCCTTCCCTAGTGCTTTGATATCCTTAAGAGCTCGTCTTATGTCCGTCTTTGTGCTAACATTCCCGAGGGTACCAAAGGCTTCATCGATATCAAAGCCATTCAGTTCTTTCCTCTTTATCTCAATCCAAGTGGCCATTTTCAGAACCAAGGTGAGATTCTATTATCAGATAATTTACTGCAGTATAAACTTGAAAGAAATGGGTGAAAGCTTTTCGTTCCTTTTAGTTAGTAGTAGTGTCTGTAGGGATCTAGTGGAACATGTGACGAGTGCCATGTTACTTCGGTAAACAGATCTGGTGTCAAGAAGCTTCTCATATTCTACTAGACAATATTGCTCCATTTGCTGCAATGATTCTTCATAGGAAAATATGAAGAAAAAATCTCATTAAAATAGTTACAGAATTAGAGTCTCTCAATCAATTGATAGAACTCGCCTGCGCAAGCTTGGTTCATTAGCTTAAAAATGAGCCCTTACAGAACAAAAGTACTTGGACTTCTTTGACCTACAATTCTATGTGAATATTAGTATACATGAAAAAGAAGTTAAACTTTTCATTATGACAGTAAGTAGAAATTTGGCACATACCACAATTCATATGGGTAACACTATGAAAAATTGAACATCTGCAACAACAAAAATAGCTTATCTGCCATTACCTTCGACTCAAATATATATCCATCACTATGGTTCCAGCAAAGCAAAGCACTAAACCAAGAATAGTCACAAAACCTTATTTTTGGTTAAGACAGACTTTTGTAGAAGTCACGAGAGGTAACTAAGGACAAAGATACACAAACAAAAGAAAATTGCAAAGGCTTCGAGCCCATGAATGAACCGAATTAAACCCATCAGTCAAAATAAGAAGACTAATGAATTGACATTGCTAACAAACACAGCAAACCCAAACAAAACAATCGGCTGCTGAAGGGAGCTTAAACATCAGAGCTACACAACATAATGCAGCAGTATAATGCAAGCAAATAAGACACTGAAACAGATATTTTCATTGTTGCAACAAATTCTCCCTTAAATTCGACCGAAAGATACTTGAAAAATGACTTTGCAAAAACAGAATGACAACACATAAGGTACCAAGATTGGCGAAGGTAAAGAGTGCAATGTTCAGAAAACAGAAAAATAAAAGGAAAGTTGCAAAATAATTAAACGAAAAAAAAAGAAGCAATCCTGACCAACTGATACACTTGTTCAACCATATTATTGCACAAAGAACTTGGCTCCAGGAGGTACTGGGCCCCTAAGCTTGCGAGCACAACGTCTAGCCTCAGCTGCAAATTTTCTCTGGAATTTTCAATCATCCTTGGTCTCAGGTAAATCTGGACGGTAAGGATCAATAATAAATGTTTCAATATTTATGGCACTTGGGAGCAGGTATTCTGCGAAGTCCATCGTATCCATAGAAGCAGAAAAGCCAAACATTTCAAAATGTTTGAGGCATTGATGTGGACGAGAATTACGCATTAGTTTTGGTCCAGATGGACAATAAAGCGGTGTTTGCTGAGCCAAAGTTATGACTCTGTAAATGAATTTCAAAACTTTTATAAACAAACATTAAGTAAACTGTAAACCACCTCTATTGAAATTGTTGCTTGTAGAGGTGGTTTGGGTCCGAGTCAGGTCGATTATTTGAGTTACTCGAGATGGTGAGCTTTTAATCTAATTTGGATTGTTAAGTTTCAAGCAACTTGCAGAGCATTGTTTAGGCTTGCGCTATTATTTATATAAGTATTCATCAAAATAAAATACTTTCTTGAGATATATTATAATGAAGAAAACACATACATACCGACACACACACACACATACACAATTATGAAAGTCTTTTTTTAATTATAAAAGAGTAAACAAACCACTTGGGGAGTTTTAGGATCGAGTAGCTTATCTCCTCGTACTCGAGCTCAAAACTGAAAAGAGTAGTAACTGAAGTTTGTTAATCCACGAGTCGTGTTTGAGTTGAACATTTAACTAGAAGTGAATCACAGATGGAATATTTGCTTATGGAATTGATTTAATTATCATTATCTCAACAATTGTATAATAGACAAGACCATCCTTTCTCTCTTTGTAACTCTCAAATTTTCTCCTAATCTAACACCATCCTCTCCCCATAACAATTAATTTAGAAGACTTGTATTGTTCTTCAAATCAAAGAGAACCTGATCTTTTTTACTCACAAACTTTATGCAAAAAGGCCTTGAGGTCCTTGGCCATCAACTAGCATTATTATTAGAATACTGTAAGAAAACGAAAAGAAAACAAAATTATCAAGATAATAGAAATTTTACCTCTATTGTGAACTTATGCAGAGCTGGAGCTGCCTCTATCAGCTTACTAAAACTGAGAAGGCTGTCGTCGGAATTAACCATAATGTTCAACTTTAGGCGTTTGCGATTTGTCAGTTCAAGAACCTGTGGGATCTCCTCGTTACCCTGAAAATTGAAAACCAATAAACAAGTGAAGCACTCAGAAAAATGGGGTCAAATTCATCATCCCAACATAGAAAGTTCCAAGAGTCTCGAGCTGTGAGAAATCACTTGAAAACGCAACAAGAGCATAAGTTACTTGATCATAAAGAGAACCCATATTTATCTCAGTAATTAGGGGATTTTTTTCCCAAAATACTTGAAGGTCCGAAGTTTTGAGGCAGAAAGCTCTAGACTCTCCATGAAGTCGCATCTATTAATCTCAAGATGCTTCAACTGTAGCGATGGGCCCACAACTTCAAGATTAACAAGGTGGTCAGAGCAATGTGGTAGGAAGTTATTGTCGGCAAAGAAAAACATGAACATTGAGTCATTGACGACACATTCTAAATCAATCTCCAAAGGAAGATTAGGAATTCTCTCTATATTCAAGACATTTTCTAAGAATCAATAAATGGAGAAATTCCAGAAAGTGAGAAGTTACAATACAATGCAAAATAGAAACAAACAGAAAACCAATTCGTGGAGAATGAATAAATGACTATAAACGGGTCAATTGGTGCACAACATGGAATAAAACCTAATAAGCCTTTTTAACAACTGCAGTATTACCTTTATTGTCAACTTCACAATTAGGTGCAAAATGACAAATTTGTAGCATATTTTAGCTAAAGATGTTCAAAATTAAACTTGGGTTTGGGCTAAAACATAATGTTTGTAAGAGTTTGGGCCGAAGTTGTTGATTGCACGGGGTATTTGTCAAACGTTCTCCTCCTCGAAGTGTTTGGATTAAAACCCCCCAAGAAGCATGGAGTGGAAGGAAATCGGTAAGTCTCATTTGCTTGTATTTAGTAGCATTGCATATGCTCATATTCCGGACCAAAAGCAGTCCAAGTTGAATGATAAAAGCGAAAAATATATTTTTATTGGGTATTATTCAAGATCGAAAGGTTACAAGTTATTCAATCCATTCAATTGGAAAATCGTTGTTAGCCGATATGTAGAATTTGATGAAAAAGGCACACTACAAGAAAAACGCGGTTTAGCGACGGCCAGTTTCCATCGTTAAAGCGCGAAATTCCGTCGTTATTT
>MKEJ01008179.1:0-13405 GCA_001753735.1 Embelia ribes | reverse complement strand
TATTTATCCATAACAAAATAAAATTAGGTTTTCAATTCTTTTTTATTTTTTGAATTTTTCATATGCACTTGGATATTTATTATAAGACATATTATGACTAATATATAAAACTTTTTATGCAAATAAAACACTATGCGATATGATTATCTATTTATCCATAACAAAATTAAAAATTGCATAATATATAAAAAATATATATTAGAAATATAAAAACTGTTTATTTGGATTTATTAGCGGAAAATAATTTAATGTTTTGTAAGTACTTTGTTTTTATTATATAGAGCCAAAAAACTTAGAAGATTGCTTGAACAAAAATATATAGAAAGAGACAATATTATAAAAAATATACAGCTAGTTAGGGAGTAGATAACATTAAATTAGGAAATGTATTATAAAATTAATTACTAAGCAATTTATGAAAAATAAGGCTTTTATGATATTTTTTAAAATACTAATTAAATGACGGAGCAAAATTTTAACTTTTAGACCTTATTAAGAAATATTATTTCCATTCAAATATATATTATTTATTTTAATATATATATTCAAAATATTTAAAAATTTGCAAAGCAAGTACCTTGCATGTTTTATTAAAGATCCGTCCCCTTGGCTTGTATCCACATTGTTTTTTAAAGATGGTACTGAATTGTGAAATACAGAATTTTCCTCTATGCTTTGTATACATTCTTTATCAGAGTTATAATAGTATTTGAAACCATATAATCATAATTATCACTACTTTCGTATTTTAATCTGAAAACTTTGGATCATTGCTGTTGTAGTTGAAATTAGAGGAACTAAATATAATTCTATTTGAAACTACAGGGATCAAGGGCACAGTTAACACTTAATTAGAGAATAACCGGTTTAATATGATTTTATTGTGAAAATACATTCTCAAAAATTAGGAATAATATGTAAAATAATGATTTAATTCCTAATAATATTTCACTTATTATTTTAATTATTTTTTATAAAATTTTAAATAAAAATGGCTAAAAATATGAATTATACATATATGAAACGAAATATGTAAAAAATATAGGTATATTTTTATTACGCTGTACACTTGTACATTTATTCGAAGACGAATTTATTTTTTTAATTAGACGTACATACGAGTTAGTTGGGTGCAATCCGAAAGGATCCGACCCGGAGCAAGTTGGGTATAACCCATTCGGCTCCGTAATAGGGTTTTGAGTGCCCAAAAACCCATATACACAGAGAGAGAGAGAGAGAGAGAGAGAGAGAGAGATTCAGCTGCTTCCGCTTCTAATGGCTTTTCTTTTCCAAAAATTTCAGGAGGTATTTTATCCCATATATATAATCATGCTGAAGTTTGAGCTCTACCAATTTTTCACCTAATTATTTTGTGATCTATTCGTTTTGCTGCCCGTTTCATCATTTCTTTGAATTATGGAACAATTTTTTTTGGGTTCATTTGTTTCTATCTTAAAAAGATTATCTTTTTGCTTCGGAGATGCCCATACCACATTCCCTATACTTTAATCCATATAACTCAAAACTCTAATATAGAGACTTAAATATTGGGGATGCCCGTATCACATTCCATTTACTGTTATTGTTGATTAATAGTGGGGATCACTTTAACAAATCCCCTATTATTAGTTGATTAAATACAGGCGTGGACCCAGTATTAAAATGTGGGGTGCTGAACGTGGCATAAACTGTTATACGGGGGCTAATGGTCATAATTTTTTTTTGGAGGGGTGGATTTTTTTGAATTATTATAGGCCCAACAAATTCATAGATCCGTCCCTGATTAAATAGCATTAGATACGCTACTATGTGCATCCCTAAAACTTAATTCCTAAAATTTAGTATAGAGGTATTGAGTGACTGGTGGGAATACCCTTATCTGAAAAGAAAAGAAAAATTCTCGCCATTTGTATCTATTGAATTCATTAGTTGGCCAACAACTAAGTTGATATTTCTGAGAAATTACTGTAATTTATAAGGATTTATGTTAGATGAAGACATAATGGAATAAGAGATCATAATTCCCTCAAACGGAAAATTCTTTGCATTGAAAAGTTGTACCCAAAATATATCTTCAAAATTTTAGGCTGTTGGATCGTGTTTAAAATGATACTCCAGATTTTTCATGATTCTTATTTGGTATAATCTGTTGTGACTTGGGACCCATTGCATTTACTCATCTTTCAAGTGTATAGCCCTCGTTGGTGGGGGACTGGGAAGGAGGGACACTCCAAAATGGGTGTTGTGTCCATGTTTGTGTCCGTGTTTGACACTCATCGGACTCACATATTCCATGGACACTTTAAAATTCGTGTCTGACACTCCATGTGGTGAGTCCAAAATATTAAGTAATTATTTAAATTTTGGACACGCGGTGGACTCATTTTGGACTTACCGTGAACACACCTGAATCAATTCATAATTCTTTTCTATTTCGTGCTCACTACTTTTTTCACACTTAGTTATACAATTTGGTTGTTTAAATAAATCACGTTTCCATAATTATTTAGTCCTTTAGTGCATAATATGTTTATGGGTTTTTGGATAATTGGTACTCATTAGTAAAGTGTATTAGATTACGATGTGATGTTTTTGCTTAGTTGCTACTTTGTTAAAACTCAAGAATTAATACTATTGTTCACTGATATTTGCTACTTATTTTGTTAATTCCTACCAACATATAACTCATAGAAGCGATTATAAAAATAAAAAAACGTGCCAGTGATTATAAAAATAAAATAAGTGCCAAATCATCGTTGCGTCCTCATCTAGAAATTTTTAGTAGTTTCTGCATCTGTGTCCGTATCCGTGTCTAATTCTTTGCTTCCTAGGTGGGGGATCAATATGATCATATATGCCTTTATTACGTGTACATCGTGGGTGTGTTTTATGATAAGGTGTGATGACCATCGATGAGTTGAAAGTTTGTTTATTTTTGGTCAAGTTGGAGAAGTTTGTTTGCATTTGGAGAATGATGGGTTGATTAGAGAAAATTCTGACCTTTGACAGTAGTGACGAGAGTGATTATACACCAATTATATTTGGGAAAAGTTTATAGAAATCTGTATTCTGAGGTGGATTGTAATATCGTGGTTGGAGCTTGCTTTGATAAACTTTTTTTAGGTCAAACGTCTACTTTCTCAATGACGGGTGTATAAAGGTGAAGCTTTATTTACAATTTTCCTTGCTTAACTTGTAAGTTTGTGCTTGACATGAAGTGTAGTTCTAGGTTGTCCCTTAAGTATTTTCTTGAAGTACCAAAGAATAAGGTCTAGATCTCAGCTCTATTCCTCAAAATTTGTCTACAGAGTGTTTTGTTTGATGACCAATTAATGAGCGTTGGAATTAGATTATAGTATTTATAGATTAACAACCTAAGAGGAACTGCAGCCTCAAATCCTACATTTTGTTTAGCAGAAAAGATGTGTTCAAAGTCTTCTTTTTGTTTCTTATTTTATCGTAATGTCATTGGTTAGTGAATTTGAGAATAATGTTTGACTTCTTTTGATATGGTCTCGTGTGTCGTGATCTGATTGTGTATAATTTCTGGATTTTACTCTGTTAGCTTTACTATTCAGCTAGTTGGTTAGGCATGTAAAAGTCCCATAGTTTTCTTCTCGTACTTCTTCCCTTCCCTGATGACCTAGTAATGAACTCCCTCATATGATTTTCAGTCGCATGTGAAAGGTATCTAGGAGGGATTTGACTCAGACGACAGCAGAGTTTTTGACCCTGCCATTATCTGATAAAGTGGGTTAGATATTAGCCTTCCATTGACACAAACTTTTGGGGATGTACCTAGGAGTTAAATGTGGCATTCTTTCACCCTTTCCCAAAATACCTGGCACAGTGGATTAAAAATTGGTTGTCCATAGAAAGCATTATTGGTAACATCAAGCTAGCGATTTTTATTTAGCTTTTGGGATTAGCTTAATTATATACTTAGCTAATTGAGTCCAGTCTCAGTTATGTGGAGATGACTGCATGGTTCTCTTTAAGCCATTCTACCAACTCACTGGTGTGCTTGTTGGCATAAAACTCTTGGATTGTTGGCTATGCCATTCAAATTTCAAACTTGCCATACCACCTTATGGTTCATATGTATCGTTGTGCCGTATTCAAACTTGTAAAAGTGTTTTGTTTAATTTGTCAATAACTATTCATTTTTTGTTTGTGTTATGATATTCTTATTCGCCATCTGTGATTCAATTTCTTAAATGCCATATCAGTAATTTGCTATACTTTTACTTCCTGCTAGCGTCTCCAAAATGTTTCTATTTTATTGATGCATGCAATACAAATAGTTCACCTGAGTATAGAATAAAGCTTTTGATTTAGCATTTTGGCTCCCAAAATACTCAGGCTCCCATTGAACATTTGGGGGCTCCCTTGTCACCTCACATGTTTCATGTCCTTGCATACATCTACTTATATTTGTGCCGCATCATTTTGGAATCAAAATAGAAGTTGATTTAGGACTATGCATTATTATTTCAATCAATTTATCGTATAACCCTACTTGAAATTGTTAGGCCTAGTTTGGGAATACTGGTATTTTTTAAAATCCGCTTCTTAAGGCTGTTTTTGGTAAATAAATTTTAAAAGTTGCTTTGATAAGCAGTATGGTGTTTGGTAAAGTGTTGCTTTTTATTGTAAAAAGACAAAAGTAGGTCTATATGGGAATAGTTCACCTGAGTACTTATTATGGTAATAAATGAAAGAAAAAGTAGAAGCAACTTTTCAAAATATTCCTAAGATTGCTTCCAAAATCACCTCTAAAAAAGGAGAAGTACATTATTAAAAGCAGGTACTTTAGAGTTTACCGAACACTTCATGCTACAATTTCAGCAAAAAGCAATCCCAAACTGGCCCTTAGTATGTTGCTTTAGTCTCAACATTGACTATTCATTATTCAAGCATCTTTAACAATTACAGTTCTTTTGTTGTTTGTATTGTTGTTAGGCTGTTAGAACCCTTGCCAAGAGTCCCACATTTGCTAAAGATCCAAGGCACCTTCAGTTTGAGGCTGATGTAAATCGTCTCTTCCTTTACACCAGGTTAGCATAATTGATCATTGATGGCTATTGTCCGCTGAGATGTCAATTTTAAGTGAGTCTTTTTAGCTCGACCATATGCAGTGTTTTTTCTTCACCTTGAGCTTGATCATTCACTATAAGGAAATGCAATTGCCTAATTATCTTATTTTCTGGAGTGCTTACAGTAAGATGAAAAGCTCGCTTTGTCCCTTTTTTTTTAGCGCATCGTTGGTACTTCCTCTCAAGGAAATGCATGTTGATTCACCTGTAATAGTTGCACATTTACCCTTTTTTCATTAATAGCTCAAACAGAAAATAAAGAAAATCCTATAAAGGATAAACATTTACAACATGACAACATTTCGCTGTTGCAAACTTAAGGACTTGATAGCCTAGCGGCCAATAACCCACTCCCCACATGGGATGCCATATGCTGGGTACCCCTCCCTGCTTATTAAGCTATTCCAATGAACTTTAAAAGAAAAAGGGAAAAGAAATCGCTTAAGGAACTTGGCTTATTTTAGTAGAACAGGAAAATCATCCTTGACTACCATGGGGATCAAAAGGTCTGATAGATCTTTTCTCCAGGCTCATGGTATTATCCACGTTCAGTTTCTTCTGTTGTGCAAAGGTCTTAGTTTCTTAATTTAGAATTCCGAGAAGTTTAACTTGGACTTGGTGGGTACCTATTCACACATCTTGAACATTGAGAAGTAATTCACATCTCTTGAACATTGAGAAGTAATTCTACTTAGTGTATCAAGGCAAACCAAATCTGGTAGATGGTATAGGCTTTGTAGATTACCTATTTGTCGTATATTTTACTGTGCACCTTTAATTGAGTTAAATACAGCTCTAAATCCATATGTTTTTTTGCTATTTTCATTTGTTGTAATGACTAATAAAATTTAAATTTCCAGCTATAATCTATTAGGAAGGGATGCTGAGGAAGCAGACGCAGAAGAGATTATCGATATGGCCAGCAAGGCCTCCCTAGCTGATCAACAGAGTCAGGTTCAAGAAAATATCCATTCTCAAATTAAAAACATCTGCATGAGGATGGATGAAATTCTTCTTCCTGATACGAAGTGCATAAAAGACGGTGCTGAGATGGCATCGCAAAAGCGGTCTGTCCGTAGTGGCCTAGGCCTGGCTGTTGGGCCGAGAGGCCCACCAACTAATAAGCCTGGTAAATTTATTTGCTTATTAGCTGTTTTGAATTTATTTTTTTTTATTATTGTGGAATATTTCTCAATTTTAACAAATCAAATATATACTAATTGAAGGGATTTTTTACACATCTATATTTACCAATTTAGTCAAGTTTTTTAGAACACATTTTACTGAAATGGTAAAACGGATGGTGGCAAGTTGTTCTACCAAAGTTCACATGAGCAACAGTGTTAGGATAGTCACAATGCCAACATCGGAAAAGGTTTCACGAAATATGGTTAAATATTGAAGGGATAGGAGATTAAAGAATATATATGTATATATATGTATACATTATTTTGGAAAGGCAACAGTTTCATTTCTTTTTCTCCCTTTATGTATGGTTGCCATCAGCTGGACTTCTTTTGTTTCTTGAATTTTAAAGATGCCCGAGGAAATGAGGTAGTTTCAGTCAAGTTCAATGATTCGTTTGGAGAACGTGCTTGTGGTCGTGCTATTATTTTCAACAATAGTGATTAGAGAACTTAATACTTTTTGTCCAGACCCATATGTGGTCCAACTTGACTTTACTATGACTGTATCTCAGAAGAGTAAACCTCCCCAACACTAAGCCTATTTCTTTCTGGCTCCTCTTTATACCTGCACAGATAATGTTTTCTCCCTAGCACTGTGATTTACCATTCATTTGATTGTTCTAACATGATGATTCTTAGGGTTGGGTAATGCTATAATAGAGAACTTTGCTTCTTAATTTTCCTAGTGGTGGTAGAGTGATTTGGACCTTAGTTGTTCACTCATTTGGGAATGCTCGTATTAGCTGCCCTTGATTGCTCATTACCATTACCCTGTTATTCCAATTTCTAGTTTACTTTGAATTTTTAGCAGAAGTGCGCGTGGGTTAGTTTTTGAGTTTGTCAGGTGATATGGCCCAACCTTTTATCAAGAGCCTGTACTCTTTGTAATACACCTAGGAATTTGATTCTTCTGAGTAGAAAGAAACTATATTGGAACTCATTAGTACTTGTTGGGTTTTAAGGAGTCATAGAAGTACTATAAGAACCGCCAAGGCGTTAAGCAAATTAATTTGGCCTCCTTGTGTTGGTTTAGTTTAGAACTGGGAAACCGATGTCTCCGTCCATCTCCTGGTTACACAAATTTTATAACCAAAACTGAGCTACTGCCCAGTCCTGTGTGATTATGAAGAACATTATGCTGTATTTTTTAATTCAGGATTCAATAGTGTATTAGTACTACTATTCAAGCAAATTCTGCAGGTTAATTAAGTTAATACGTGACGAAGCTCTCTGAGCTGCTTTTAGCCGCACATTTCCATCATTCAGGCACAGTATCATTTCTCTTTCATTCTTTGACTGGCCTCAAGATACCATTTTTTTTTGCAAATATATGCTCTATTTTATTGTTCATTGACAAGGTCTCTGGTCTTCATACATAAATTCTTAACCTACCTGTGGCTCTGGGTCCCTAAAGTTAATGGCGAACACCGAATGTGATCTGAGTGGTTTGGATCTTAGAATATTAAAGTTAAGTTGCTTGAACAAAATAAGATCATACCATTACACATCTTCATATCTATGCCTTCCTATGATTTCAGTTACTTCTAAGTCTCTAGTTTTGTCAAATGCGTCGAAATATAGATGATACAGATCTATTTTGCAGCTATCTTTATGGTTTGATGCTGATTTAGTGTGAATTTTCAGCACAGCTATACCCAATACAAGGCCATTAAAACTTGCTGAGCTGTCACGGGAGTTGAAGAATCTCATGGGCTATGCCCTTGAGCTCAAACCATCTCAAATTCCACACAAGGAAGCTGGCCAAGGTTTATTCATTGATGGCCAAGCCGAGGTTGGAACCGTTATAGCACTCTATCCTGGGATAGTGTACTCTCCCGCATACTATCGTTACATTCCCGGGTACCCAAGAATTGATCTGCAAAATCCTTACTTGATAACGAGATATGATGGGACTGTGATTAATGCCCAGCCTTGGGGTATTGGGGGTGAAGATCGTGAAGTGTGGGATCCCTCAAGTACCGTCTCGTTTAAGTCGAATTCCCAAAATGCTGACAAGGGTTCTGATCGGATGTGGAAAATGCTTAGTAAACCTATCGAACCAACTCGAATCGGGAATTTAAGCGATGTTTTGGAGAGGAGGAACCCTCTAGCTTTTGCCCATTTTGCCAATCACCCTTCGAAAGGGATGGTCCCAAATGTGATGGTTTGTCCCTATGATTTTCCATTATCTGAAAATGATATGAGGGCTTACATACCAAATTTACAGTTTGGGTGCGGAGAAGAAACCAGTATGAAGAGATTTGGTAGTTTTTGGTTTAAGGGATGGAGAACGGGTAATAGCGAAAACAGTGCGACTGTTCTCAAGACAATTGCGTTAGTGGCTACTAAGGCACTTTGTGATGAAGAGGTGCTTTTGAATTATAGGCTGAGCAACTCAAAGAGGCGCCCTTCTTGGTATACTCCAGTGGACGAGGAAGAGGATCGGAGAAGGTGGGGGTAAACCCGCCTCCAATTCATATTGATAGATTCTAATAATTGAAGGTTTCTCATTATATGACCTAGTTTAGTCTGGGTGCACCATGTCTGCATTTCCCTCTCAGAGTTTATGATGTGTCGGCTTCTTGAACTGGTGAATCCTGCACTGGCTAGTTGTTCTAGGATTCCTCTGTTTGATCATCTGTAATGCGGCTTTCTCATTTGTGGTACGTTTCTTGGATTTTTCTTTTTTGGTTAATAATGAAATTTTGTAGAGCTTTTTGAGAGCTGCAATTTTACCTTCTTTCCATTAGTCAGTTGCGTTGCAGTGATGTAGTTTCGTTTTTCGACGAGACAAACACGCCTCGATTGTAAGCCCATATTTTTGGAATCCAAAAGGCATGCGACATTTTGACCGCATAGCCTTTAAGGTCTATTGTAGCAAAAAGGATTAGCTCAATTCATAATAAAAACCCTAACTCGGAAAGAGTTACGAAACTGGAAAACAAAATAATACGATTTTCTGAAAATAAAAATAAAAATTTGAATTGCTAAAATAGCAATAGATTTTATTTATATTGTTGCATAATTAGGCCGCCAATATCTAGGGCATACTGATTAATTTTGATATTGATATTCTCTAAAGCCATTATTAATTATTATTTCCAAATGGTTTTGATATCTAGGGTTACTTCTTTAGAAGGTTTGACCAAATCTCCTCTTTCATATTGTGTATCCAATTGGGGTCATCACTCTTTGAATGCTCATTCCAAATTTCTCTCCAGTCCCTTCTATCTGATATATAATAATACTCTTGTGGTGTATAAGTACTTGTTTCATCTTCAGTTAAATCTTTTGTATCTTCTATTTCCACCACCTCCATTTTTTTGGCTATTTTAGCACTTGATTCATGTTCTTCCTCAATGACTTCATCGACTTCCGGAGGAGGATTTGAGTTGTTCGATCCTCCTTCCGTTTCAAGTGAGTTGTTCGATCCTCCTTCCATTTGGATGCCTTTTTTGGCTATTTTTGATATTTCATTCCTGAGAAATAAGAACACAAGTTTTAAGGGCGCGGGACGGATTTGTAATTATGTAATTTTAATAATACGGTTCGAATGCAAAAAATTCTCAATAACCAAAGAATACAAATTTAATAACTTTCCTTCTTTGACAAGGTTGATTATTATTTTACACAAATTTGGATGAGTAACACATGTATAATGTGGTCTCTCGTACATGTTGTGACTCCAAATGCATTGGTGCAACGAAATTATAAATGACATTTTATGGAATAGTATTTCAAGAAAATATATATGAAGAAAAAAAAAATAAAAGAATTGGACAAATTCCGTCACTTGGCTTATTTTTATTATTAAGTCTAACAAATTGGCCAATAGCGGAATAAATGTGTCTCAATATGATTTTTTTATATTAAAGAGGCATATGCCAATTAGAAAGTCTTGGATTTCCAAACCAACATGAAATTTGGAGTAAATTTTGAGATATGAATAATAGTAAAATTCTAAGCCTTAGACTATTGAAAACTGAAAACAAATATATGGGGGAACTAATTCATACTCAACCGCTTCTTGAGGCCTTTGAAACCACCCATTTTGCTTTGCAGTGAAATTTGAAATATTATATCCTTATTTTTAATAAGTCATGTTATAAATAAAATCTAATGCATGGTTTTCTTTAATTGCTACGTACATTGATTGTAAATGCACGTTCGGATCTATTTTGTAAATGCAAAATCATATCATATCATATATAATAAACTAAAAGCGGATAGTATTATGCCAAATGGTATGAAATGATGTGTGTAAACTTATCAACTATTATTAATTAACAATTAATTTAATAAAAATTTGGAAGCTACACGCAAGTATAGAACATAAATTATAGATGAATTAATAGGATAAGCACAAAAATGTGAGCATACGAAAGCTAATTAATTAATATAATATAATAATATTAATTATTGCATGTGGTATCCAAAACGGTGTAAAAGTTTCCGAAGCACAAATTTTGATCGTCACAAGTAGATTTACTTTCTAAGAAACATATAAACACATCAAATCATATATTTCAGCAAGGTAATGAAAATTGAAAATAGAAACGGAAAACATTAACTACATTTAATTAACTACACGTTTTAATATCTTTTCCAATTCTAATATTTTATGTTTGGAACATGTAAAAAGAGACAAACCGTTCTAATTCCATGAAAATTATTTCTCCTTGAATAATTAAATTTGCTTTTTCTCCAAGAGATCGATAATTATCAATACCATTCTTTCTCTCATTTTTGTTTCTCCATTAATATTTTTGTTATGATCTTCTTTCACCATTGACACTGATGGCATATTTTCACATTATATATATTATTTTTTGGTGTCTTTTACTGGTTAACTTTCAATTGCTTCTGCATATGCTTCTACAGGTACGTTCATATCGTTAGCTCTTTGATTTTACTTATTTTTAATTGCTTTAATTATTCTTAACTATATATAAATAGTGACATGGGGCAATTTATCTTTGATTTTTGTTGAAAAAAGTTTGCAATTACGTTCTAATACGAAGATCTACATTATTTTTGCACCAAGAGGTACTTCGTATTGTTACCATTTATACACCCTTAGTCATCGAAATAATAAACAACGAAAGGCACATAAAATTTGAACAAGAAATTGACAAATGGAATAAGAATAAAGGGGAAAAAAAAGCATATATTTGAAAAAGACATATATCCTCATGAAAGCTAATATAAACTAAAATATATCTAATTATAAAAACTTCTAAGGCTAGGATTCGGTGTGTAGAATAAAGTATGAGTAGAAGTAAAATGAATCACATTGTTATATGTAATGGCATTTCATTCATTAATGTAACATTATTCATGTTTTGAACCGATGTGATGAATTCGATAAATGAGAAGTTGAAAATTATTTTCTTAAATGTAGAAGCTTTGAAAATGAGATTTTCAAAGAGGAAGAGAAGAATTTGATATTTATATTAAGGAGCCGAAGCTCAATTTTTTATTGAAGTTAATTACGAAGTTGGATATTTAAACTTGAAGTTTTGAACATGTTGTATTTGAAGGAAGTTTAAATTGCATTCATGGATAATTGATTCATTTTCCATTTCTTTTAGGGTCAAGTATCGAAAATTACAGTTTTAGAAGAAAGCAAAAAGAAACATTGGCACCTTACCGTGAAAGTCGGAAAATCTGATCATGGATATAAACTATAAACATTCCACAAAGGGGACGATTTATAGTATAGGTTCACGAAGAAACCTTATTTTAGAAGAAAATAAATTTAAATACTAGTCTCAATCTTTTAAGAAATTGAAATCTTGTAATGAAGTAGAAGTCATTGTCAATTTGCATTATACTAGTATTGCATTGCGTTCATCCTTTTATGTGGCATTGTATACTTAATGGCACCACTTAACATCACATTTATTATGTTATTTAGTAGACTAACCTGTGAAAATTTTCTTTTCCATATTGTATCAAATATTTGTTGTAGGTGCGAAGACGAGCGAATGACATCCTTGAGATGACTCAGATCTTTTTATTGTACAAACTTTTGAATAATGACTTATTAGCTTTATTTTGTAGTGGCCATTATTCATGTTATTCATTTGGCCATGGAAGCATTGTACTTATTAAGATGTTACTATTTGAAGCATGTTGTAGTTAAAGGTTGTATTCTTATGTTTACTATGTTGTAGCCCTTGAAGTTATTTGGGCTAGAACAAAAGCGTAATATACTTATCTTGTAGAGACGATTTGTATTATTTTATTATTTTGTTCAAGCAAGTAGCTTGATTGTTATTGTAAATGTGGTATTTACTTTGATATTATTATTATTTGTAAGCAGGTTATAAAGTATATTTTCTTTTGGCACACTCTAATGTAGTTCATGTTATAGTATGAGAAGTGCAAGTTAGCTTTGTAGAAATATATCCCATTTTATGTTTTGTTTCCTTTTCTTTAAAAAGGGATCATACTTGCCTCCCATGTTTTATAAGATTTGGGTCGCGACAATACTATATTTGCCCTCATCGCGGGATGCGATTATAGTTATAATCCCGGATCAGAATTTTCGACATTCATGGTAAGACAACGAGCCTTCTCTTTATTTGCTTCTAACAATTCATAAAAATAGACACTTATCCCAAAAAGAGATGTTAAATGACTCAATTTCCTAATGATTACAATTCAACACATTTCTAGTAAACAACATTTTAAAATCTTCGTTTTTAAAACACAATACATGAACATTTTAACTCTAACACATAATTTCACCAAGAAGTTCAACATTTACTACTTCTCTTGTGAAAATATCATTTTCAAATTCACAATGGATTAGAATTCATTTTCAAATTCACATTGTTATTAAAAATGACACTTTCCATATAACATGAAATTACAATACCAATGCCATGAATGAACAATACATATATCAATGTAAATTCATTTTCTAGCCTACACATTCTTTAATATAACTTATTAACATTGATATTGCAAGAATTAATCAACTACAACACGTAATTAAAATATGTCATTCAACACGAAATTTACACATAAAGATATGCACTTATACTTACACTTATATTGTTATTTTGTAGTCTACTCATATCTATAAATGTGCTATAATTTACCCAAATATTATAC
>MKEJ01008172.1:0-13863 GCA_001753735.1 Embelia ribes | reverse complement strand
ATTAGATATAAATTGATGCTAGATAATCTAGAATGTTAATGATTTATATTCAAATTTAAAGAAACTTTTTATAATATATATTCTATAAAATGCTTTCTAAAACAAATAAAATTTCTCTTGGAAAAATAAATTTACAAATATGGGTTTAAAAAAAATGACATTTAAACTCTTGGTTCAGAAAATAACTGTTTGGAACAATAGCTCACAAATTTGTTTTAAAAGTCAGATCCATAAGAATAATTTCAAATAGATATATTTTTATGAAAATATTACTGAAATAAAATTTCTGAGCTAATTTTTAATTAGTTCCCAAAATATTATCAATGGTTTTGGCATAAAAGATAAAAAAATTGGCATTGTGATAAATTATTTTTAGCATACTAAATAAGCCAACTATGAAATTTATGTTGCATTGATATATAAGCATTAAAATTAAATTTGGAATTCCTGTTGGTTTTGATAAGATCACCTATATGTTGTAAGACTTACAAAGCACATAAGATAAGAATTCAAGTCATGGATCAAACTCATAACATCTCTTTCATTAAATAATTATTTAAATTAAGTGATTACCAAGTTTTTTAGTTTTTTCTTATTATTGATATTTAAATGATCTAGTTAACAATTTTCAATTTGAATTTAAAGGTAACTAAATAACATTTTATCAAATATTCTAGCTAACAATTTTCATCATGAACTTTAACACAACTAAATAGTATTTTATTATATAGTTGTAAGTTGGAGCCTCGGAAATCTTACCAGCAAACGCCAATTTGTAGTTCCATGATTATAAATTTGAGGTAGAAAAAATTAATTGAAAAATAAAATATGAACAAAAAAAAAATTAATTGAACATTAATTGTAAGCAGAAAAGAACAAGTTTATTAGGCTCTTTTTATCAGCCATAAATTATAATAAGTGGTTGAAGTTATATTGAAAGCATGCCCACCATGTTTATGGTTGAAGTTATATTGAAAGCATGCTCACCATGTTTATGTTTAATAACAATTAATTATGTTAAGTTTTGGAATAACACACAGGAGTAATAATTTGAAAAAGTTTTAATTGTAGCTTCTTTTTAATATAAATAGATTTAATATTGTCTATAAGATAGAACAAGTTACTAAATAATCAATAAGTTATGGTGAGGGACCCGATGCTGGTGAAGATGATCTGAGTTGCAGGCAAAGAAGAGTTGGGAGTCAATGCGGGCAGAAAAGATGTGTTAATTGAACATGTTTTCTTGGTTTTGGCTATGTTTCTTTTTATTTTTTATTTTTCATGTGGGCATGATGGTATTAACGTGAAAAAGGCACAAATGGATTTTTTTAAAATTTAATAAGTGGGCAAACAAGAATAAAAAATAAGAGGGTATATGGAAAAAAAATGTGTAAATCACTTGTGGGTAAAATAAGAACACACAATAAGAAGGTAAAATACAAAAATAAAATATTTAACATACTCTTGTGCTCTTATGATAGAGAATAAATGAATGGGTGCAGTTATGCATTTTTTTAATATTAATTAATAATAAGAGGAAAAAATTAATAAAATAAAATAAAATTGGAAAAAAAATGTGTAACACACTTGCACTTTTTTAGTAGAATAGTAAATGAATAAGGTAAGGTTTGACCTTTTTCTAAAATTATAATAAAAGATATATGAATAAAAATTACTATTGTGTTTTTGTAGTAGAAGTAGATGAATAGTACACGGTTTGGACATTTTTTCAATTTTAATGAGAGGGTAAACTATGAACAAAAAAACGAAGGTAAAATAAGAACAAAAATTTATAAAATATCGTTAACAATTCATAGTGAAAAATACAATAATAGAGTACGATTAGATCTTTTTTTATTTTAATAATAAGAAAAAAGAAGAAAAAAGAAGAGGTAAAATAGGAACAAAAATATGTGAACAAACTTGTGATTTTGCAGTAGATAGTAAAAAATTATAATAAAAGTTATAATAGGAACAAAAATCGGAGGTTAAAATAAGAAAATATGTGAAAAAAACTCTTGCGTTTTTGTGATACAGAGTAGATGAATAGTATATGTTTTTAGTATTTTTTCAATTTTGTTAAGATGGTAAACTAAGAACAACAAAGGGGATAAAGTAAGAACAAAAATTTACAAAACACTATTATCAATTTATAGCATAGAGTACAATAATAGGCACGATTCTGACTTTTTTTAATGTTAATAGGAAGGGAAAATAAGAAAAAAAGAATGAGAGGGTAAATTGGCTATAAAAATGTGTAAAATATCCTTGTACTTTTGTAGTACAGAGTAGATAGATATATACATTCATAGTTTATCTATATTGAACGGAAGAGGAGGGGGCTTGCTGCTGATAGGTTCTGTGCGATGGAGAAGAGGCGGTGAGTTGGCTTCGATGTTTCTATTGTTTGGGACGATGATGAGATGGATCAAAGCATAGTAGATTGAGATTTTTTTCCTTTTCAATTTAATTAACCCGTAATTTGTAAAATAAATTAAAATTAAGAAGGGTAAAAAAGGAATAAAAGTATGTAAAACAACTCCGTGCTTTTATAGTATAGAGTAGATAATCCTTGATTTAAAAAATTAAAATTAATTAATTAAGAAGGGTAAAAGAGTAATAGAAATATGTAAAACACCTCCGTGCTTTTATAGTATAGAGTAGATAATTAATTAACCCGTGATTTATAAAATAAATTAAAATTAAGAAGGGTAAAAGAGAAATAGAAATATATAAAATACCTCTGTGCTTTTATAGTATTTATTATTTATAAAATAAATTAAAATTATGAAAGGTAAAAGAGGAATAAAAATATGTAAAACATCTCCGTGCTTTTATAATATAGAGTAGATATTACACTTTTCGCTGATTATACAAAAAGAAAAAAAATTATTGAAATTATATTGTGTATATAGCAGACATTATTGCTTATTTTCTTTCATATAAGAAATTTTTTATCCTAGATATATACTATAAGGCAAATTTTATTGTAGATAAATTTTAATATTTAATTAGAATATGCATGAATCAAATGTCATTTGTATTTACTTAAATTATATTGATATCAAAAAATCAGTTAAGGTCGTGTGACGTGCTTCCTTTTAATTGAGTTTGATTATAACAACACTTTTTTGTTTTATTGGAATATGTGATAACAACTAATTTAGAAAAATTGGTCACATGATATGTTGGCTATATAAATGCATAAAAAATAATCATTTGAGTTTTGATAAAGTAATCTTAGAACTAAGATTAGATTTTTATGTTTTGTGCTTGTGAAATATCTTCAATCCTTTGTGAAACTACATAAATTAATTGAAATGCTCCCAATTATGTAGGCGTGGATTGTTACCCAAATTTGAGTTGGATTATATAATAGTTAACGTGGCTCAAATATATAAATGTATAAAAAATAATCAATTGAGTTTTGATAAAGTAATCTTAGAATTAAGATTAGATTTATACATTTTGTGTTTGTGAAATATATCTTCAATCCTTTGCGTAACTACATAAATTAATATAATAGTTAACGTGACTTAAATATATATTGAAGATAACATATTGTGGTGATATTATTAAATGAGTATTGAATATAATTCGTATTATTGTAATTTATTTAAATCTAGCTGTTATTAATTTAATAATCACTAACTTTTATCTCTAAAGATAAAGTTGTGGTAGCATTATCTTTTAAAAATATGCTCCGTATTTTATAATATATTTAAATTTATCTTTTGTTAATTTGATTGATAATCATAGACTTAAATCTCTAAAGATGTAGTATTATCTCTTAATAAAAAAAATATACAAGATTAATTGAGTTACAATTTTGGGCATAATGGTTTTTGCGATAATTCTTGGAACTGAAAGTGCATGAAACACTTTGAGCAGTTCATACTTTTAAAAGAGTAGTTAGATCGTTCATCTTCTTAGAAAGAGATAGTTAGCACAGGATTAACTCCAGTTGTACTGGGCTTGCCCAGAAAAGAAAAACGAAAACTCCTGTTGTACACTACCCGGGTGTCTGATATATGTCATGCCTTGCTGCCCATTTGGATGCGGAGTAACGGCCATTACTTGAAGTTAGAAAGACAGGCACCTGATTTTATGATCAGATTGTGATGGCCTTTAACCTTTCCCTTTGCCTCTGGGGATTTTGTCCCAAAAGTGTTCTAGCTTCACCTTTTTAGTTAGATTTGAAGTTGGTATTACCTCTAACCTGATTGTGACTTGAATTACAGCTAAACATCTACTTTCTTGCAGGTGGAGATCTATCCTCTCAAGATACATTTGACAGAAACACTGTATCATATGATATGGGGGTACTTGTTCCCCGAAGAAGAACAAGATTCCCAACGTCGGCAGGTTCGCCTTTTTTAATATATTTTCCCCTCTTGTTGGAGCTTGGATGACTAACATCAGCTTTATTGTATAATTATTTAATAACAAATGACATATCGACATCCAGGATATTTGGAAGGTGTCTACTACTGCTGGTTTAAAACGGGTAAAGAAAGGCTCATCTTTGCAGGAAGCTTCCGTTTCCAGCAGTCAGTCAACAAAAGAACTTGAGATTTCCTCTAAAACAAACTCCAGTGGCAGTCAACCTTCTCTTCATGCTGATTCTAATCAAGTGAGTTTTGGGAGATTGCATCTGAATTCTGAACTGAATTTGTTTACATTACCATGTCTTGGAATGAAATGTGCAGCTTTAGGATATTTCAAAACTATATGTTTTTGAGGATCCAAAATGCATGATAAAAAACATTTCCCCACCTTTTCTTAATATTATTATCAAATTCATCCGCTTAACTGGGAATAAATCTTTCTTTCTCCTTGAGCCTCATGCATCACTTTTGCTGAATACTTGCAGGGAGGCAAACTTCAGAACCTGAAACCTAATATTATCAGCAATTCAACACCTGAACTTAGGCGAACATCTTCCCTAGATAGATCATGGGAAGAATCTTTGGCTGAATCAGTGGCCGATGAACTTGTATTAGAGGCTCATTCATCATCAAGTACAAAAAGTGGGATCTTTGGAATCGAACAGCCAGAGGAACCCGCCAAAAGTAAATCCAAAGAGACGAAGGCTGTTAAAACAGGCCGTTGCTCTCTTGAAGAAAAGAAAGCAGCGAAAGCACAGGAGGAGAAAAGATCTAGGCCAAAGAAACTGAGGGACTTTCACAATATCAAGATAAGCCAGGTCACCTTTCCAGTTTGCTTGTATTTTTCTTAAAAGATAAAAAGAGAAATTGTTCCATGCAGCAAGCAAGGTTGCCTTTTTTTTTAACTTTACTGACGTGTACATCAAACTGGCATAGGTTGAACTACTTGTTACTTATGAAGGACCACCATTATCTGTCACTGAATTAAGATTGCTGATGGATACTTTCCACCGTGTTGACTTCACCGGAACTTGGAGGCGGCTATTCTCGCGAGTGAAAAAACATGTTATTTGGGGAGTCCTGAAGTCTGTCACAGGGATGCAGGTGGGATTTTATGTTTTACTTTACATCCCTTGAGATTCTACTGCACCCTTAAGATATATTATTGCTGTGGAGTTAATAATGAACTGATCGAAAACCTGATTGGTGGACGACTCAATTTGATATTACCCCTAATTTGCATGTCAACACGAGCATTACATACAATATTCATATTAAAAAACAGCAACTATATGAAATTAATTTGTTAGGCAATTTTTGTACCTTCACGTTTCATCGGTAATATATATGTAGGGTAAAAAGTTCAAAGATAAAGCACATAGTCAAAGGGAAGTGGGCAGAACTGGTGTTCCAAATAGTGATCTTAATCTCAGTGACAGCGACGGAGGTTCAGCTGGGAAACCTGGTGGTCAGTACCCTATATCATGGTCTAAGCGCCCGGGTGATGGGGCAGGTGATGGATTTGTCACCTCAATTAGGGGCCTCTTTAAATCTCAGCGTCGCAAGGCCACAGCTTTTGTTTTTCAGACAATGAGAGGGGATGGAGAGAATGAGTTCAATGGCGACTGGAGTGGAAGTGATTCGGAATTTTCTCCCTTTGGCAGACAACTAACCATTACAAAGGCTAAGAAGCTTATCCGACGGCATACCAGAAAGTTCCGCTCCAGAGGGCACAAAGGTTGGTGTTTCTCTCTATCTTTCGAATTTTTACAAGGGGCCCTGCAATTTTTAGTGTTGCTGCTATTGTAGTGCTTTGTTGCTTAGATGGGTGCTTTTGTTGCAATTGTTCGTATTAACATCTTTTTTTCTTTTTTTGCTGTCATTCCCATCAACTGATTTCTTTCAGTTTCTCTGAAGCACTCGAGTCCTACTTGGTCAGTGGGAATGAAATTGAATAGAAAGTTTTCATGTTTATGAGTATACACATATATATACTAGATAGACATTAGATGCGTTGCACGGGGCGTTTTTCGAGATACTAAGTGATGACTTGAAAGATTATAAGATCAAAACAATAAAAACGCTTATCATAAGAAAAAAATTATTACAAAGGCAAAAATTCAACAAATTGCAGCACCACTATTATTATAATATAAATAGACAATGATTCTACAACTATTATGATATTTCACAAAGAATAATATATATATATTTTTAACTTTTAATTTTTCTGTGCAACAGCTTATAATTATTAAGTTTTATCCCTCTCATAAACAACCAATTTGATTTTTATTATTCAAGTTATGATTCTGGTTATTGTCATTTCATATTAAAATTTGTACAATTAATCAACAATATGAATAATCTGTTAGATATAGTTTATAATTCTAAGACTCATTTACAATTATCCAATATTTCTATAAGATCATCATCTCTTATTAATATAAAATTTGAATTTTGGTGTATTTTGGTTCTAATTGCGACTTGTGAATATATAGTTTTTTTGCTAGCACATGCAAATTATTGTCACATATGCCATCAATTTATCATTCAAAATTTAGTAAAGAAAAATATTTTCATTATAATCATGTCAATATATACATTTATGTAATCTAATCTAATCTATTATAATATTTTTTTCAAATCTAACTAAATTAATATCTTAGTCTTTTTACATAAATATATGGATGAAGCTATTTATGTTGTTTTGGTGTTTAAAAAAAATTGGTTGCCCTCCAACAAGAATTGTTATATACGTTATCCCTTTTAATTTATCAACCAATCGTTTATTTTTTAAAATTATGCTCCTATATTTATCAAATAGAAAATAGTTGAACTAATAGCCCTATAACAGAGACATAAGAATCTTTATGTATATATATAATGTTCTAAAAGTTTTCTTCTGTTACTTTCGCTCTAATCGCGACATTTTCGTAGTCTTTTGACACATATCCCATAAATTTAGAATTTTTAAATAAAATTTTATCAGAATAAAATTATACCAAAAGTAAACACCTTTGCAATAGAAATATTATTAAAAATAAATTATTCTATTTGTAAATATTACCAAAACAAAATTTTTCTAAACCTCACGATTAGAAATATATACCAAAATTGACTCTATGCGTGGGGTCAAAATGATGAATATTATAACTGAAGAGATAAAAATTTGTTTTGTTCCTTCAACTATATTCGTTCTATTTTTGTCTGCAAATTAATTGATTTGTCCCATGAATTGAATATTTTTAAATAATAAACTTGCGATAGAATTCTATTAATCTAAACATCTTGGATAAATAAGTCATTAAATTATTTTATTTTATTAAGTAATATTATTAAATATAAAATGATTAAGAATAAATTAAATTTAAAATTAATTAAAAATTTTAGTCCCATATTCCTGAAAGCAAATAAATTTATTTGTCCCGTGCATTAAAAATATTATATTAAACTTTTTCGTCCATACTCCTAAAATGTCACTATGCCACAAACCAGTTAAGAAAACTATAAATTAACAATTTACATTTTTATACAACTCGTACAATGCGCGGACTACGTGCTAGTAATAACATAACAAATAATAAACATATAATTTTTTTAAATTAAGAAAAATTCTAAATATATTAAATTTAGTCAAAAAATAATCCCAAATCTTTTCTCTAATTACAATTGTGTGAGTTAAATTTGATATTCAAATTTGATCAAGAAATCTATTATATGTTCGTCTTGAGTAACTCTTAATAATGCTTATAATAATTGTTATTTAATTACACTTAAAGGTGTAAGTTACATGGGCGTGAGAATTTGGAGAGTGTTTCAATTAAATCAAACTAACTTTGAGAATGAAGTTTTAACTTTATCTATTTTTTTATTTTTTTTTACAATAATTAAAAATTATAGTGCTTATTGTGAACTAAAGCCATCTATAAATAATGGAAATATATTAAGTGATAAGTTAGTTTTTTTACGATGTTTAATTTTAAGTTAGTTTTTTTACGATGTTTAATTTTAATATTTTCTTCTATTTTGAGTATTATTTAATTTTAATTACGAGTAAAAATTACAAAAGGTACTAAAAATGCCACTTTTTTTAAACTTTGATGGCAAGTTTTTCTATTTTTCAAATCCCAAGAACTATTACTATTGTAAGTGAAACCATGAAGACCAAAAAAAAATATTGTTGAAACTATGGGGACCATTGTTGTAATTATCTATATTAATATCTTTTAAATAGGAAATTTGGATAATTGGTCATATATATTTTGTTAAATACATTAATATCCTAATTTGGTTTAAATTATCAACTAAAATAGTTGAAATTTTTTAATAGTGGGGTTTTTTCGGATTGTAAAATATATGAAATTTTAGAGCTTTTTAATAGTTTCAGAATAAAGTTAGACATATTGCATATTCATGAGTAGTAAGAAAATATATTTTACATGGCTTACTACAATTTCACCAATATTCTCTATTCATTATGATATTCTTTCATCTCAAGCTCATGCGTATACACTTATTCCTACCAAACTAAACCTTGATGGTTTTATTAACTCACTCCCGGTACACCTTTATGAGTTTGTACTCGAGCGTTTCGCTAATCTTGAAAACTAGATTAACTGTGCGACTTGTTCTTATATGTTGATCAGGTTCTTCTTCCCAACAAAGAGAATCCTTTCCGTTGTCACCAAGGGAAACTATGTTTGATAGCGATTATTCTAGCGGATCTTCTCCTTATGAGGATTTCCACGAATAGTTTTCTGAAAAGATGTTGACCTGGTAAATAACCGGCCTCCCAAAAGGTTTAAAAGAGAAGTCAAAGAACGGGATCCAATGAAACTGAAATGCAGAAGGATGCATTGTATTTCTTGGTTGTTCAAGCATTTTCTCCCCAATTTCCATTGATTTTTATGCGACAGATAGTATTGGATAGAGTAAGATGGAATCTTCTTAGGTTCCATGCCATTTTTGTATGAATATTAATATATGTTAATAATAGATTAAATAAAAGCCCATGTTTCTGCCGCCTTTTGGAACTTGGAAGTCCTCCGGGCGAAAAAGAGGAACATTTCTTGACGAAAATGTATTTAGTCTTTGGATTGGAAATGTCATCAGACTGGTGCCCTCAAGACTATGGAAATGCAAAGATTGTGTGAAGCAAGACTGCGTATGTTGATCATCATTTCTCTGTATTGACCTTGGATGTGACTTGGCTGTGGCGTCCATGCTGCCCGTGAACCTTTCATGCATCACTGGATGCCAAGTGAAATTTTTACGAATGCGGAGATGTTTTGAAGCTAATGGAGGGATTAAATTATTTTTTTTATGGTTTATTGCAGGAAATATAGGTTATCCACCAAGGATTTTCTGAGCATGGAGGTCATTCCTCTCGTTGCCTCTTCTGTAACATTGTTTCTCCTTTGAGTCCATGTATATCGGAAGAGATTTCTCATATGGATTGAGTAAATTCCTTTGAAAATTTTGGTGGGATAGTTGCATTTTTTCATTCGCTGATAATCGTGCAACATTTTAGGATTTTCTATTAAAAAAAATGCTATACCAGTTATAAAAACCATTCATAGAATTCTGTATACACCAAGCCAGATTGTGAGGCCATTTCATGTTCGATTTGGCAAATAATGTTACAAAAGAGAAATGAAAGTCACACTTGCATCACTAATTGTTAAACTGATTGCCTTGATTGACTTTTTTTCGTGTCCATTGGATGCAATCACTGTCGAAATGAAATGACTTGGATCATTTAATTCTCTCGTGCTGCCAAAAGAACAAATCCTACACCTTTCAGACATGCGAGAAAATATTCCAGAAAAGAGAATCATGTTCAAATGTTCTAGTTGACATGAAACAAGTTCAGTTGCAGTTTCATTTTCCCACGCAAAAATTTCAACTTTCAACATCAGGATATAAACGGTAAAGCGAAAAAACAGAAAAAAAAGGTGACAGCAATACTGAGCCAATTAACATCATTTTGATATTGCTGTGCTAATTTTGTTGTTAAGCTGCTTAAGCATATAAGTAGCCTTTGTAGGATGACATTCATCATGTGAAAACACCACGGATGATGCAGCATAATGCAAATCAAGGGGTATTGGATCTCAATATTATTTTGGTAAGTCAGCCTTGATTGAAATTTCAGGCCTTGAATTAGCAAAAGCCAAATATTTTTGTACTAGAAGTTGGTCTATACAAGTTCTGTTCAAACGGGTCTATTCAAAATGGGTTCAGTCCATATTCAAACCTAATAAACTGAAAAAAAAATTGGTGTCCACTAGTATAGGAAAACAGGAGAATAGAATTGCTGTGACACAACAGCAAACATTATATCTGATTAGCTAAAGTATAAATTAGAAGAGAAACGGAGTAAGATTATCATGCATCGCCTGACTTGTCTATACATACGGATGCAAGCTCCACCAAAGGTAACCTGTTTCGAAAGCCTTCTACCCAGTTCCAAATTACAGAGCAACGTCATGAATTGTCACCGGCGGAGAAAGGATCAATGTGTGCAGACGATGGCTGTGCGTGAGTGAGAGTATTGTACTTGGAGGTAAAGGATCCAACTTCACTCTAATCATATCATCAGAAAAAGAAACGAGAGAGAGAATACTAAGTTGATGGTGCAGAATGAGAATAAATGCAGAAAATAAAGGGTAATGTACTTTTTCTTGATTAGCAAACACAAACGCGCGCACACAACAGACTTAAGCCATACCACAAGCCAGATATAAATTCACCAACATCTCCACTTACAAAGGGATTAGCTTTTGAAGGGATAATGGAACCAAATATCTACATCTCGAACTGCACTTGAGTCCACAGTACCAAGGGTACACTAAACACTACTGCAGTGACACTCTTCTCACCTAAAGCCTAGTTTAGTCTGTAGTCTGTACTTACAAGAATACTCATTAAGTTTTTTTACTTGCAAGTAATTGTATGCTTTAGAAGGACCTTATCCTACTCATTGGCAGAAAAGGATGGATTAAAGTGAAGAAAAACATATCTATTTTTTATGTTTTTTCCTACTTCAACCTCAAAAAAGTAAATTTTATTTCACTATTCACAAAACACACCTATATAATACTAAAAGGGTATACTATTTCACCCGTAGTTACCAAGAAATTCGACTGGACATGGGGAACTCGTTTACTTCGGAAACCGTTTCCGATATGAAAATTCTTCATTTCCTAAACTCATATCAGAAATTGTTTCGAAAAGTTCCCGAAATACTCAAAATATTAAAAAAATAAATCATATTTAAATGTTTCTCTATAATATTAATATCGTTTATAATATTACTGTAAGTCTTCTATTTTAAAATATATATCCATCTTTTAATTACATGTATTTTTCAACACAGTTTACTAATTTTCAAGTAAATTCATATATCATTTGTTCAATTTCAACAATAATGTCGCTTGCCATTCCCGTATCATTTCCCACTTCTATTTCTCTTTATGGCAACTATGATTTCACCTATAACAACAAAAATAATAAAAAAAAATAAAAAACTAATATACAACAAACAACTCCAAGAAAAAATGTCAATCATACCTAGATGAATTCAAGAAATTTAGCAATATAAGTGCTTTTCTATCATAGCCCATCTTGTTATAGGCATGTATCTTACCCTCTCTACAAAGTAGACACTCTCCCCCCAATCTATTCGTAGGCATATATTTATTTTCACTCATACTCTTTTTCTTTCGCCTATATTCTCCACTAACTAGCCACCTTTCTAAGTCACTATCATCGAATTTTTTCCTATCTCCAAATAATAGGCACTCCAACTTATCCTTCTCATACACTCTCATAAGTTTTCAATTACTTCCCGTACCAACTCATCTACGAAATTCATATTATTATTCTCTAGATTACCCAGACTAATATCTATCTTATCTGGTATCTTTATAAAAATCTAATTAGAACAAGACACAGAAAGATTCTCTAAATGAGATTCAGTACCATTGGTATTTGAAGTGAGAAAACTAGAAGAATGATCCATTGGTTCATCCAAAAGAAAATCAATAATAGGGCCCATAGTTTGTGTAGGGGTAGTTGGGCCTGGAAAAAATCCCATCAATGATTCTTCTAACTTTCTTCTTTTAACCAATTCAGCTTGCTCATCTCTTTTACCAGTTATCTCATCTGTCTTACTAATAAATTTATTCATCTCTCTAGTAATTCGATCAAACTGATCTTCATCATAGCTATAATTAGGTGGCTCACATGAACTTGTATAAATTATTTCATCATAAAAATTATCTTGCCACTTTAAATATTTTGGAATAAAATAAAATGGGCAACCATACAAGTCATGCTCATACATTCCACAATTAACATAATAAATATCTTGATATACCATGTCAGAGTCGAAAAAATAGTAAAACATGAGAATTAAAAATCCCTTTAAAGATGTGAAATTGGGCATACGACTTACTATGTTATGAAAATATGGACAATCATATAATTGATGTCCTACAGTTTGACATATTACACAAGGTTGATATGATAAATAAATATGATTAATCAAATACACGAATACAATATCTAAGCATTGATCGATAGATCCACAATTGCGCATGCTATTAACTATACTCGGAAAATATTTTTTACATTTCCAAATTTCGTATTTTTCATGGAAAAAGTGCAACTACTCAAATGCGAGAGATAAAATTCCAAAAGCCATTTATTTATTTTTATTTTTATTTTTAATTATTTTTTTAAACTCAAATAGAAACTGAAAAAGAATTAAATTCTTATCAATCTATTTGAGGAATCCCCAATAACAATGCCAAAAACTTGATCGCTCATAAAATATGCAGATATACTACCTACCAAGTGCACTAGGGATAAAATAGTTTTACCGGTAAGATACCTGGTTTATCGATCTCATGAACTCCTACTGATTTAAGACACCTAAGATTTTGTCATTTTAAATTGTTTCAATTCAATAATTTAATTATTTAAATTACTCATACTCCTAAAACACTGTGATGGATTTTCTGAGAATTTGTGATTTAATTAAAAATAACTAAGTAAATACACAATTATCAAATTAATTAACTAACTTGCCCAATCGGGAAGTCCAGTGGTTTAAACCTCTACTTCTAGGTCCCTTGAATTAGAGAACCTCCACCATAATATGATTATTGGGTGCGAGTTTCAAGTTTGTCAGACCCTATTCACTAATAGTTCTTAAAAAGTTAGTCTAATCCATATTCATTCCCTAAAGGCAAGACTAATTTAGCCTAACATAACCAAATTAATAGCAATAACAATAATTATAGAAAACATGCTCATCATTCATCATGCAATTCATAAATTTAAACTAATAGCAATAATTAGAATCAACAAGAATTAATAATTAAATAAAATAAAATAAGAATTGAAACAAATAAATTAGATGACTCCCAAAAATATTAGAATTAAGAATAAAAGAGAATAGTAAAATTAT
>MKEJ01008169.1:0-19643 GCA_001753735.1 Embelia ribes | reverse complement strand
AATATTTGGTTTAGTGAAGTACCTGAATTATTCGTTTGGTTAATTTTAAAAAAGCTGAAATTCTGGTATAAATTTTTCAAAAAAACTTAAGTTAAACTTGATTAGCTCTGGCTGGAGTGAATTTAATTAGCCCAGTTAAAATTCGGTTAACATTTAAAATTTGACGACGTGGCATGACATGCCATCATTTTGGCGCTTAAGTGTTATGACACGCGATATTTTTGAATTATATTATTAAAAGTTAGTTAAATTAGTTAGCTAAAATAAAGAGTATCGTTAGAGTGTATTTTAAAAAATTGTAAGCTAAAATAACGAATTGAATATTTAAATATATTTTAAATAACTATGTGTCTGGTGAACCAATAAAATGGCGACGAGGTGTAGCTCAGCAGCAGCAAAGCCTCTTGTGTACACATCATCATTATATTTATACACACACAATAATAATAATAATAGTAATAATACGCACAAATTAATCTCCAGAAAAATGCGTGGGTTTTGTTCCCCTGCAGCGGCGGCTCAGATGTGGGCTCCTCCGCCTTCCAGAGTCATTGACTCCCATCTCCACGTCTGGGCTTCTCCTCTTGAGGTTTTCTTTATTATCCCTCATATACATATCTATATGTATCTATATATATTGGAAATTAATATAGATTCATAGAAATTGGAGAGTTAAAATTAATTTATTTTACCAATCCTAATCAAACAAAACCAAATCAATTCTAATCTCAAAGTACCTTTAACAGTGTCTAATCTCGGCTATATAATTTTATCGTTTTAGTAAAAAAATAAATAAATAAATGAAATAATTAATAGAGAAATTGTGAATAGTAGATTTCTCAACTCAGAAATTTACTGATGCATTTCTCCTTAGATTTCTAGAGAGTCTAAAATATAGACAGATTGATGTATATGATTTCTGATTTGAGAAATCAATTGAGAGAAAGTTGCAGTATAGAAAGGCTGGGGTGAATGCTCTAAGCGGCTCACTATATTAAATTTTAGAGATTAGACCAAAGCTAATGCTCTCACCAGTGTATATGAACATTATTCATTCGCCAAAAAAGTAAGGGGTTTGCTAAAGTAGAACGCAATCACACCAGTTCCGTTAAATGCCTCACTATCCTTAATTTTGAGGGATTGTACCCGAAATGCCACAACGTTTTCCTGAACTAGGGACTACCGTTCATCATGAGTTCTATTTTGAAGTTTAGGGGGTTTGATGCGGACATTCGCTATATCGCAACCTCTATTTTGAACTTTGAGATTTGTAGATTAAAATTTAGGAGTTGGATATCGTTACACTGTTGGGATTGGGAATGCACTTAATTAAGCACTAGCCACCGTGGCACACGTGATGCGTGTGCAATTCGAACCATGGTGGTGAAATTAAAAAAAAAACGATCACATAACTATTTTTATCTATTCTAAACCACACACAATTGCACCCCGGATTCCGATTAACACCTGATTAACATTTAAAATAAGTCCTTAGAAACCCTATTTGTTGTCTAAACTCAATTCGAGACAATCCAGCAAAAAAGGCCTTTATTTCTAGACTACTAAGTAAACCATTAGCATAACCCTAATCGAATCTCAAATCAGGCAATTAATTTGTCTAGTATTCACAGCAAATCAAGTTAATTAAGCACACAATACAATCAAAGCTAATGTAAAAAATTCCCAAACATTATAATAATAAAATCAGATCAAAGAAAAGGGTACCAGGATGAAATACAGAGGGTGGCCTGATCAACTCGGACAAACTCGGCGTCAAAGTTCTTGAGGTCGTCAGCGGCGGACTTGTCATCATAGACCTTAGGGGTGGCATCCACGTGGCGCTTATAGTACCTGATTCGGTATATGTACGTGCTGCATCAACTTTCTCAAAACAATTGCAATATGCAAGTATGAGAATTGGAGGGTGGAAGAGAGAGGGAAAGAGAGAGCGAGGGGTGGTTGGTTGAGGGGCTTCTCCTTCAGCCTGAGAGATGCGGATGGTAGAAACGTGGGTATTGTGTTGTCAATTATACCCCTGGTTTCTACAAAATACTGAATAGTCTAAAGGGTAATTAAATAAGTTCTTGGGGGTAATTTTGGTATATAATTGTTGACGTAGCTTCATGGCTGCTCCCCCTTTATATATAAAAGATAGGGAAAAGCCCATTTTTGGAGTTTTGATTGAAATGATGAACTAAATGTGACCGCGAAAGAGTTTTCATGAATTGAAACAAAGACAAAATGTAATATCTATTTTTGAGAAATGGCTCATAAGATTTGGAAATGGTAGTCTCCACCAGATTTAGATGCTCCAGAATTTCTAGTATATTTTTAGTAGAGGATAAGAGTAAGCATATTGGAATTTGAGTGAAATAAATAAATTATGAAAGTCTAGAAGAGTTTTCAAAGTGATGTGAAACAAAATTAACACTACTTTTTATGTTTTGAGAAATGGTCAACAAAATGTACCAGAATGATTAGGCAATGGCAATCTATACCTGATTAACGCTCTAGATTTACTTCTACATGTTTATGTGCAAATCAAATTTTGGAAACATGATAGTTTGTTGCTGTGAAACTATCATTCACATCATTTTGATGTACTTCAAAAAAATTAATTGTATGAGCAGGTTCATGTTTGTGTGCTTAATGAGAAGGATGTTATACAAGAAGAATAATTTGTTGTGGTTTGTGTGTGTTTGTGTGTGTGTGTTGTGATTGTTCAAGGCTGCGCAGTACCCTTACGCTTCTGGCCAAGAACCTACTTTGCCAGGTCATGCCGATTTCTTGCTCGAGGTAAGACCCTTTGCTTTAACTGTTCTCTATATTCAGGTTTGGATTTGTGTGTTGTTCAATAGAATGAGATTAATTGTTTACATACATATGACAAGTTCATTTCTTGCAGGCACTAACTCGATGTACTTTGTATATCAGTTTATGACCTTTGTGAAATATGTATAGTTTTAAAATGAAGAAGCTGCAGGAAACGTGATACGGAGTTTTCTTGGTAGTATTCAAAGTTAGAGGAACCTAAATAGGTAGTCTTTTTTAGGTTTTGAGAATGTTCTTTTTCTCATGTAAAATTTGAAACATATAAGTTTCAGTGTATGCAACTCTTGATGTTGTCATCAGGTGCAGGAGCTTACGAATTTCTGTTTTCAATATTCGAATCATTGAACCAATGAAATGAATGTGATAACGCATGGAGGACGTAATATTTTACAAAATCTCATAATATTTCTAACAATTGATAGACTGTTGGAACAAACCCTGGCAGGAAAGTAGGGACTAACGAGCCCATTTTAAATCCCTTCTATACAAATACATGGACTATTGTCTCTCGCTTGACATCGCTTCCACAATAAGTTTTTGTGTTTGTTCAGCGTATGGAAGAGGCAGGTGTGGATGGTGCGCTCATTGTCCAGCCCATCAATCATAAGTTTGATCACTCCTATGTAACAAGGTCAGTTGAATTGATTTGTACTTTTGATCTTTTATAGAAAATTTTGATATTGTACTTTCACCCCAATTAAGCAAGAAGTGGTTCGTTCGTTCTTTGAGGTATATACCTCCAATTTTGTAGGATAGGGCAATTTGCTACTTCGAAAGTGATACCAAATAAATCCAATAGTTGTCAATTTTTTTATTGACATGTTTAAATTTACTAAAACACTAGAGGGGGTGTTAAATTTCTTTGTAATGTAATATTAGTGCATCTTCACTTGACATGCTTTCTGGTGAAACCAACACAAAAGTTGGTTGATTTCGGCATCCTGAACTCAAAGCACCGTTTGCATGAACATTATAGTGGGGTTCTGTTTATACAATTGATTATTTCTTTTTCAAGCATTTCACAGTGTGACATTTGAATATATTGGGCAGTGTTTTGAAAAAGTATCCATCCAAATTTGTCGGCTGTTGCCTGGCGAATCCAGCAGAAGATGGAAGTGGAGTGAAGCAACTTGAAAATCTTATTCTCAAGGTCTGAACAAATTCTCAAGTTATTGAACAACCAAATCTTTTTGTTTTGCAAACCGCTAAATTCAAAGTATTTTCTCTCAGCAGGATGGTTATCGTGCTGTTCGTTTCAATCCAAATTTATGGCCTTCTGGTCAGCAGGTATAAAACAAGGAAGACATGCATTTGGTCCAATGGGGGCCAATTATGGTCCTGAACTACGAACTTTCATTCAAATTTTCGAAAAAATCGTTTTATTTACCCACACAAATGTAAATTTTGATAAAATAATCTGGAAGTGTGTATAAACATATGATGATCTCTGCAGATGACAAATCAAGTAGGGAAGGCCTTGTTCTCTAAAGCCGGAGAGGTTAGGGTGCCCGTGGCTTTTTTGTGTTTCAAGGTACAAAGCCAAGACAATTCCACTTAGTGTAATCTCAATGACTATATAGGGATGCAAGTGGTGTATGTTAATGTTAGTTGGTGATGGCTTTCATTTATTTTTCAGGGGCTTAGTCTTCATATAGCAGAAATTGAGGAACTGTGCACGGAATTTCCTTCTACAGTTGTAATCCTTGACCATTTAGCTTTTTGCAAGCCACCAATGTAGGTGCCTCTTCTCTTAACCATTATCGTCGAGTTTCTTAAACTAATTTTAACTCACTAATTTGCTGATATGTAATAACTTTTCAGTACTGATGAGGAAACTGAAGCCTTTTCTCAACTTTTGAAGCTATCAAGATTTCCACAGGTAAGATGCACTTCTTTAAGGCCTCATTTGGATGAGAGGGTGAATTGCAATACATGTAGGACTAAAAACCTTGTCTTCGTACCATAAGTGCTTGTTTGGCTATGGCTTGGATAAGCATATTTGCTTTTAGGCCTAAACAAGTTTTTATTAAACAGAAAAACTGATCCATGAGCCTCTTTTTCCGCTAGGAGATTATTGGGAGGGTGGTTCATGACTGGGCTATATAACAGAGTCTCAAGCAGGTGTAAGGATAACGTACTATATAGAGTGATCATCCTAGTCCTATACAAATAAATTTATATTTATATATATGTATGTATACGTGTATATATATTAGAGCCACAATGATTACTATTTACGATGCGTTGAGACTAAACTAGGCCGTAGCTCAGGAATTTGTAGTCCTTTTGTGCTTTCCTAGACCGGCCAAAAACATGCCTAAACTATACTGATTGATGTTGCCGAATAATAAACTTCTGATTTTCTAGCAGCTGTTTTTTATATTTAATCTGTAATGTGTCAGACTATTTTTCATACTTTTGGGAACGGAAAATTTGTGACAGGTGAATGTAAAATTTAGTGCACTGTTCAGAGTGTCAAGAAAGCCGTACCCTTATGATGATCTGTCGCAACTTCTTTCCCAAGTTGTCTCCAGTTTCGGTGCTAATCGTGTTATGTGGGGCAGGTAAAAACATTCTTTCAATGTTAATGAAAGATTGTTGAGTTTATAGATGAACTGTATCTTTAGTTGGGTTTCTAAAATGAGTTGTAGGAAATTGTTTCTGATAATAGGTTTTCTATTCCAAGAAGTTCGTTTATATTATATTATCAAAAGTGAGTTCTCTGTATGTGGTGCAAAAAAAAAAAAAAAGGCTCAGTACTAAACAAGTTTTTTGGATCCAACAACAGAACCAACAGGCGTAGTAGAGAATTTTTAACTTTGAACTGGTGTTTTTAGCTATTCATTTATCATTCTCTGAGCCTTTTTTCAACTTTGAACTTGCTCAGTGACTTCCCTTATGTCGTTCCCGAGTGTGGGTACAAAGAAGCTAAAGAAGCAATATTAGTGATTGCCAAACAGGTGCCTCTATCGTCAACCCAGCTCGAGTGGATCTTCGGTAGAACAGTAATGCAACTCTTTCCTGGGCATTGGCTTTTGTAAACGAACTTATGTGCACTTTCCTAAGGTTGTCTTCGTTCATCATATTAAATGTAATAAACAATAGATAATTTATGTGACGAACCGAAACACCTGCATTTGCTGATCTGCATTATAAAGAAAGTACTTCTTGTACGAATATTTTTCCCAGAAAAAGGTTGCAACAATGATGTGGCGAGATTGTTTTGCCGATCTAGGTTGATACTGATTGAAGGAATGAAGTAATTGGAGCCCTCCGATAGTTCTGATATAAAGGATAGTTTTAAGTAAGAGCAATCAGACCTAATCTAAAATTGATCTAATGGCTATAAAATGTATGCGACGTGCTCCAATTATATGGGTATTGGAGCCGTCGTGAGTCTGGATTAAAGCTCACCATATATTTCATCTTGTATTGATTTGTTACTGCTGCATTATTAGGAGGGAAATTTTGACTTGATTGTATAAGAGGTGGTGTTTGTATAGCTAATTATACAATGCTCTTGCGCCTTTGTCGCAACTCTACTTCTCATGATTTTGATAATCTTTTGATCAATATCGAAAATTAAAAATAAACCCTAGATTACTTATACCCGCAATTGCGAGGAGTGGAAAAAAGAAAGTGTACACTTCCAGGGATGAACTCGGTATCGAGTTCATATAGGCGAAACCTAAAAAATTTGTTTTGCAATACGAGAATAGGGTAACTGCCATCGAGATACTTGCAACGGAGGTGAGTGGACTAACACAAATGACAAACGGCTTTGTAAACACAAATACTCGGATTTCAAAAACGTGATTGGAATCACACCAAGGTGGTGTTGTTACCAAACACGACACTAAGTAGAAATGCCAACCGAGCACACAATGAAAAACACAGGAACATGCTACCGATAGATGAAAAGAAACTAGCTCCAGAGGAGAAAACAAAGGGCAAAGAAAGGCGCATTGCCTCTCAAATCCAGCCCTTGTTCTCCAACTTGTTAGCCACGAATTGAGTAAGGTCGGGGCCGCAGAACCCAGCCTCAACCTTCTTCCTTGAGGACAGCAACTTGTTAAACTCCTCGACCCACTTGGATTTCTGCCGCATGTTAGCGTCCCCCAACAACTCCTCCATAGTTTGTTTATCCTCATCTGTCATCGCGTCCCTACACCATTCCGGTACCCTGCACTTGTCCCAATCACTCATCCTAGGCCCAAACCAATCAATATCCAGCTTATAGAGCAGAAACTCGGATAAGAACTTCAACCCATCACGAGTGCAATCGGTACTAGCTTGTACGGGTAAGTTTTCATAGGCGTCGATAATCTTGCTAAACAAGTGAAGAGTGTGATGATCGGGAGGACCCCTCCGGGCCATTTGACCCCAGCAGCCTATGAATTCGCATGGGGTAGGGTGCTTCTCGCACCAACCGCGTATTGATAAAGATTCGTAAGCAAAGTCACCCAAGACTAGCAAGACATATTGAGCATTGGTTTGCACATCGGTGACGCCTTGTGTAACAAATTCGTCGAGCAAAAAAGGGATTGGACTTAGGTAACTCGGATGGAAAGCACACCCGGGGGAGCCGTCAAAGGTGAAGGTGAGATCCATGATACCTTCGCCTGTCAGAACATCTGGTTCTGTCCAGAAAGCATCTATAAAGAACACTTCAGGAAGGTCATCGTCATCCAGGTCGTCGTCACTGCTGTCTACATTGTCAGAATCAGTGTCATTGTTTCAGTTTGGGTATCATCATTAAAGTAGGTTTTGGAACCCGTCGTTTGGATGCTCGTCTCGGAGTCGTGGTTGTTGGACTTGACCTGTTTGTTGGTTTCGGAATCATCATCGATTAATGAGTTGTTCACAGGTATTTCGAAATCGCATTTCTTCGACAGGTCCGCATTAATGCTGAAGTTATTAGTCAAGACTGTAACTCAGGATTTAAGTTATCAAATTCTTCATGTATAGGTGACGCTTCGGTTACCAGTTCTTGCTCTTGCTCCTACTACCCTTTCACTTTCACTTCTACTCTTACTATTTTTTAAACTACGGGCATGACGCTCTCATATTACTGCATCCGCTTCCGCTCTGCAACCCAGGATTATAACTAGTCCACTGAACCCTCTTCAATTCCATCTTCTACAATTTCTCAACTCGGTACCTATCTTTTGACCTTCTAATTTCTAAATCCCAAGCTAGACAATAATTTGGATTTGGTTTCTTATTTGATTAGATTTTATTTTTGATGATTTGATTATGATTTGGCTCATTTAATTTACTGGATAAGAATTTTACATGTAAGTAGGAAAATATTACATACATATATGAGATGGATAAGAGAGATTATTTACACATGAGAGAGAAATTATTACTTAATAGTAATATTATTAGAATTTAGGAGCCCCAAATTTCTAACAATTTTAGAAATCCCCTCTCAAAGTCAGAATATTTATCAAAATAACTCAAAAATTTTTCAAAAATACCTCTTAAATGGTACCACTTGCCTAGGTTTTCGTTCTTTTTTTCTTAAAAACAAAACAAAACATTGTATACATAAATTTAGCACTTCTCTATTACAAATTCAAAATACAATTGGAAATTAAGAACAAGTCTTGTAATGAATATATAATAATTTATGAACAAAAGCAAAGCAATTACGATTTGGTCCATTACTATTTTAATCCAATGGTCAATAGATGGTATATTTATATGGGACAACGATGCAATGCCACTTGAATTTAAGATATTGGAATTTGTACTTATTATTCGATTCATAACATGTTCGGTAAATTCAAAAGTTTTACCTCAATGGGTTTTTATGCCGTTGTCTTTAGTTTTTTCCATGTTTCGGGCCCTTTCATTGAGTACTAGTTGCGCTCCATTTCCCAAAACTAAATAGATATATATAAAAATTTATCACATACAAATATACAAATATAAGATACATAAAAAAAATGATGAATTATTTAAATTTATATTAATTTTCTCCTGTGTGTCTTTACACATGCCAGTTTCTTGGAAAAAACCCTGAATAGCTATTTTGGTGCTACAATCTTGATAGTAGTGTGAAACCAATTTCTTTTAAATATGTTCGGTGTGGGGGTTTTTGATTAGTCCCTAATCTGGTAAATATTAAGGTGTTTAAATGACCAATTTCAGGTCATGTACAATGCAATTAGAAGCGATTTGCTATATTATTCGATGGAACAAGGACTTGTTGAGGCAAGTCAAAAGAGACACGGGATTCGGACAGACTAGGAATGGAAACAATGAAAAAGAATTTGATTACTACGTTCGAGAGTGATAAAAAGATATCCAAGCCAAACTCCGACAACGGACAGAGTGCATGGTAAATTCCGCAGTTGAGTAGTCAGAGAATGTTGAAAACTTGTAACGTAGTTCTCGTATGGTCTTCATCGTACAAATGTTGATCTGCTTGAGATAACTCGAGCTGTAAAAGTTCTTTTTAGTACTTTTTACGGAAACTATTCATAGAAACATCTGCCAAAACAAAATTCCAAAACTAATGCTATAACGCAGCCCATATCATCACAATTCGATATACAATAACAGAACCAAAAGAATCAATTACCAACCAAAGCTTTACAAAAATGATAATATGTACAGCTTGAAGAAACACAACAAAAACTAAGAAACAACACTTCTTAATCGTCTAACCGTTGAATCTCACCCATCAAGATTCGATTGCTTGAGACCTTGAACCCTAAAAGAGCTGGATCGATTTGCCTACCCTTTTTCACTTTCTTTTTCCCACTCTTGCCACCTTGTGTTCCATCGGATGTCTCTGAAGCACCAGTTGGAAGACCTTCTGGTTGTACAGGCTTTTTCGCATTGCTTTTCAGCATGTCTATGAACAGCGGTTCTGCCACCTCAGCATCCCCAGAAGACGAAGTTCGCCGAGATTGAACCTCTCTCCTGCCAGCTGTTAGAGACTCAGAACTAAAGCTTTGGTTTGCCAGGTCACGTCTTCCCCCTAATGGAGTCAATATCAGGATAAAAATAACTAATTAGTGAATACCTTCGAAATAAAGATCAAAAACCAGATCATGCAAAATAAATGCGAATGAGACACTGTATTATCTTCGGTTACATGTATCACCAATACATCCTATGGCCGATATCCATATGCTTGCCACTGTTCAATATCACTTCCATATCTCTTTTTACAAAAAAAAAAATATAATACCCCCAAAACTAATAGTTTTAAGTAATAGAGCTATAAATGAGCCAATTAAACTCAAAAGTCATAGAACTTAATAGACATGTTAAAACCACAAGGCAGATTATTTCTCATATAGCGTTTAAAGTTGAACCTCAAGCTAGAGGATTTTTCCTAAACACAGAGACATCCACTTGGCAATACCTTCCGAGGGAACTGAAATTGGAGGCTTTTTACTTCCGATGACTGCCTCAGAGGCCAACTCAGAAAATCCTTCTTCGAGCAATGCATTTTGTGAGGCAGATCGACGTTTCAGCAAATAGTTTTCTGGGCCTTTCGTTGAGAGAGTTGGTAACATGCTAAAAGAAAGGTTAAAGATTAGAATTGCATGCTTATACATAACATGCAAAGCATTTAGAAGATCAGGCACTACCCACACAAAAACTAATAAAACCAAAAAAACAAGAATACTGCAACTCTGTAAGCTATTTAAGCCTTTCCATGAAACTAAATAGGTAATAGTGTAAATGGCAGAAAGTCTGTACCTATCTTTTGCAATATCTTTCACTAAAGGATCGGCAAGCCCAACTTTGTCGTAGTGCAAGATTGTACTCCCACCTGATCCACAATTCTCAGATGTCACCACAGAGACCCAAAAAGATGAAAACATGATAGGAAATCACAATGGAAATTATCATAAATACCCCTAAAAACATGATAATGAGAAATCACAATTAAAATTACCATCAATGCACAGCGAATTATGCCTACTGCTGACATTCGTTGGTATTTCACTGCGGCCTGTAGCAGCAAATTCAGCTTGCCGAGCCATGCTTTCTTGCACGGCTGAAGCTTGTCCCTTTTTCATTCCTACCTCATGTTTGTTTCCGAGCGCCCCATCTATGGATGACCCTTCAGCCATGATGTTGGAACTCAAGTAACGATTTTGAGAATTTTCATCAATGGAACTAAAAATATCAGAACGGGATCTAATTGGCAATTCCAAAGGACTAGCCCTCTCTTCAACTTGTGGCAATCCAGCTGAATTGGAGCCATAAGGTCCTAAATTAAAAGAGCGGTTTAAACCAGTCTCTTGATCTGCCAATAAGCTATGAGGTTGATTGGAAGAGCTTGTTCCAGAAAGAGCCCTTCTATCACTGGTCACATCTAGCAAAGCTGACGATTGCGTGCTTGATTTTCTATGAAGCAGTTCCATAAGCAAGCGTTTTGAACTATCATTCTCTACTCCAGCGGACATCCATGAACTTGGATCCACAGAAGGTAATTTAGCTTCCGAGTCTCTATTCTGCAACTCAGGATTATGTGGCACTTGCCGAATTCGAGATTCCACCCAATCCCTAGGCATCTGACCAATGCTCTCCAAAGGAAATTCATTGTAAATTGAAGAGGCATGATGTTGGATGGAAGAGGAATATCCACCTAATTGACTAGCAGAATGCATTCGCGCACGTGCCTCCTGTAAATCTAGACCTTGACCATGGGTCATGGCATTCAAAACATCCAGGTTCATACCCGGAGAAGCACCAGGTAATGACATTGAACGTTCAAATGACGATAACCGAGGATCAGAAGGTCCTCGCTCCAATCTATCATTGAATGGAAAATTCCGGTTGAGGTGGCTCAAATGCTCCTCTGAGGACTGGCTCAGTTGTTGATAGAACTCCGAGGGGTTCAACCCATGCCTAGCCCTGTACAATAGGTCCTGCTGAAGTACCTGATGCTCCAAAGAATGCAATTGTCCGTGTTTAGAACGAGCAACAAGATCCAACAAATCATTTTGATGCTCCTGATGTAGTGTTCCACCATATTTCGTGGGAATGATATGATCAGGAGATGGACCCACATGCCTTAGTATATTAGCTCGCTGTTGTAGTTCATGCAAAATCTTCTGCTGCAACAGAGCCTCCTTAACAGCCTGATTTGTCCTAATAGCATCAAAATGGGGCTGCCCGTATCCAGGGTCGTGCATCTGATTTTGTAACAACTGTTCAATTAACAGTTCTTGAGCTTGAGAATGTTGTTTTTCCTGCAACAGCATCTGCTGTTGATACAACTGTTCTTGTTGCTGTTGCTGAAGTTGCTGGAGCTTTATTGCCATAAGGTGTTCGAGATCCAGCCCTGTTTGGGACAACTGCTGACGGTGAATAGAATCCCGAGCCAAAACTTGATTTAGCGGCGATTCGTTCAAATAAGCATTATGAGATAACTGGTTATGATGTTGAAGCTGTTGTAAATGTTGTGACGCCAGATTCTCTGATGCATTAAAGCGATTAGGTTCTTGGGTCATATTCATATGTTGTAATCGCTGAGCCTCCAAGGCATCTAGATACATGTTAGAACCAGGAACAGAAGATTTCCTGTAAAAGTCAGATCCAGTCTCCGCAGAATGCATTGGATCAGCAAATGATTCGAAAGAGCCGACTTTGCCAATTACAGGGTTGACAAGCTTATCCCGAGAACCATTCATGGAGGACAAATTAGATGACTGGTTAAGCCTTCCTTGGCTGCCTTCTAGCTCAGACCAGAACAAACCAAAAGGATGTAACTTATCGTCTCTCTGATTTGATAAACCAGATTCAGCATATTCAACTGGAACAGAAGGATTGCCAACAAGATTTACAGCAAAATCCTTATTGCTTTTAGTTCTTCCCATAAGGTTGCCACCACTTGCAGGTCTTCCAGGAAACACAATTTCTGCAGAAATCATGAAATCGTTAACCCCATTAGTAAGTATAAGGATAGTGGACATAAGATCCAGAGGGGCGGTTGGAATAGAATTTCTCTGCATTCTTTGGATAATTTTATAAAATCCTCCTTGTTTGACACAGAAAACAAATTTCTTGCACCCATAAAAACTTTCAAGTGTTAAAAGTTCCCCATTTTCCAGGTAGGAAGAGTAAAAAAATTAAACTATGGTTTTTAAGTATTTAAGTAACTATGTTTTAAAATACCTTCCCAGAAATCCCAATTCCCTATGTGCTATTGCCCAATGAGAGATCATCATGCATCATTTGCACAAGAAAAATATTTGTCTTACAGTTATTCGTATAGAGTGCTCTGCTGAAAGAATGTAATGAAAATTCACAGATGTTTTGTTTTACACAATATGTCCACACGAGCCACAATATTATATGCAGTGTCACATCACAGAATTTCATACTGCAAAGCACTTTCCTGATTCAAAATTAGAATTTTACTTGAAATTAAGTTAGGTACCCATTTTTCAAAAGGTAAATTTCACTTCATCCCCTCATCCACCACTCCGTTTCGCTTAGCACCCCTTATCTACGATAGCCCTTCATCTTACATTAAATACCAAAATTACTCTTCCATTAATTTTAGCTTAAGTACCCAAATTGCCCTAGCATTAAAATGGAAAAATTTGTAAAAGTGAGTTCTCTTATTCGTGGGATTATTTTGGGAACATACGAATATCAATTTTTTTATAAATGAAATACTAAAGGCTGTTTGAAATGCGAATGATCTTTCTTTTTTTCATACACTTTTTTATTGACGGTTCACAATTCTATTGAAATCTTCGACCGGTACCATCCTTACGTTTTGTTTGGTAAAAGGATTTTTCACAGGAAAATGTGAAGGAAAAGAAGATGTTCTTGTATCCGAGATTTTTTGTGGAGAGATTTTCCTTTCCGTTGCATTTTCCCACGAAAAATCCTTATTACACCAAATGGAGCCTTAAGATCATAAACAGATGAAGATACTAACCTTCATCTTGAGCAGCATAATCATGGAAGCCAGGACCTTCGGTGCAAGGAAGTTGTTGTGGTAGACCATCTGGCCTAGATGATTGCCATTGGTGGTCATGTAGAGCAGAAGAATGAGTAATCTCTGGCAAAGGATCAGAACCAGGCAAAGAAAGCCCAAGTTTCTTGTCAAGAGCTACTGGCTCTTCTATCACAGAACTTAAAGCAGGATTGTTATGGCCATCCAAGGCTTTCAGATGAGGCATGACCTCACCCAATTCTAGGAAAGGCATGCCTTCAGGAGCTTCTTCCAAACGGACAGGGAGATCACTTCCGAAAAATCCTTGTTCGAACCAGGAAATGATGTCAGCTCCAAGAAATGGGCCTTGGATCTCTCCTTGAGGGTCCATATAGTACAAACTCAATTCCTCTGGAGGGATACCCCTTTCTGAATTATATTCAATGTTGGTCCCCTGAAAGTGTGGAGACACAAATAAAGAACTCAAATCATCTGGAAGTTTGGAGCCCATATCAAAAACAGCAGCAGATGGAGGGTCAGCCAGATAAGAATGCTTTGTAGCAGCAGAATCCACAACCTTTAGCTGAGAATTCTGATGATTAGCTCCATCACTAACTTGCCCACTACCAAAATCTTTACTATTTGCAACTGCATGAGTTAATTCATATGCAGTCTCAGTAGGAATTTGACCTTCCCTGTCAGCTTCAGCATCACCTTCCGAAACAAACAGAACATCGTTCCATTCAGATAAGAAGAGAGTGAATAGCATAATTTTTCAATGCATATATTTGTTTTGTTCTTAAAGTAATCCATTTTTCATCAGAAAATCATTAAAACACTTTAACAGAGTATGTCACTGACCTTTGATGATTTCATGACTACCGCTCAAGGAAGTACTAATATCATTCTGGAGAGTGTTATTGTCCTTAGTTGCCCAATCAGGAATCTCTTCAGACAGTGGCAGGATACCTTGTTTCCCATCGCTGGGTTCCAAATTCTCGACATCTGAAAGAAGTTCTCCATAAGATTCATGAGATAGTGAGATACCAACAAGAAAAAAAAAAAAGTAAAGGTATGAAAATCTATCAATGTGCCACAAGTAAACAACCACGTAAAAGTTAAGGTTCCCAAAAACCCCCCACTCACGCAATTCTTTCTAACCTGCAATGCTTTCATTTGATCTGCCCTTTCTGAATGAACTGCTGCACGACGCACCACTACTGGTTATTTTGCCCTTCCACAGATCACCAAGCACAGCCTAGACCAATACAGAAAACATTTAACCTTTACGGTAAAACACGCACAAAACCTCCACCAAAATTATCATTCAAAGTACTTACCTCCTCTTCTGCATCGGGAGCGATGAAAGCCAATGGCTCAAGTGGAGTTACTTGTGTAAAAGGAGATACTTCCTCCAAATTGGTAGCCATTGCAGTAAATGAAGGATTTAGCTTTTCCTTGCGGTAAATGTCAAGAAGCCTACCCCTTGGGTAGGAAAATGAATCAGCAGAGCTTTGAGCAGCACCAATAGAAGATGCACACACAGGCCTTGTAGTTGCTACTTTAGATCTTCCACGTCCATAAGTAAACCCTTGGTTAGATGAAACCTCTGCCTTTCCTTTTTCCAGTCCAAATCCAGGTGCAGCACGGAAGGAGCTTGGACCAGCAGAATTGCCTTCCATCCTATGACGTGGCCTCCACTTGTCACGAGAATCAGGATCCCGCTCAGGAACTATGCGGACATTGTTGTTTTGAAGCATTTGACCATCGCTATGAGCATCTTCCTTCTCAGCATCAACCCTTTTCTCAGACCTATAAGCTTCTTTTTCTTTGCTATCGGGACCCCATCTAGATGACCACTTGACATCACGTTTAGCATCAAGCCCGGAACTACGATTACCCACATCATTCCACCTTTCATTGGCTAATGGTTTAGCATCATTGATCTCTCTATTTGGAGTACTGTCAACACGACGATCCGTCTTCTTGCGATCCTTTCTGCCGAGCAAGCCAGTTTCCCTCTCTTCTTCACGCCAGCGACGACTGCTCTCAATCTCAGCTGCAGCCCTCCTCCAATTTCTTTTGTCATCAGCAGCAGAACGAGAGCCCTCCTTCTGATTGGGATCAGTAGAATTACCAAGAGAGAGAGAACTGGGAGCACGCATGTCCTTTCATATACAAAACATTAAACAAGGTTAAAATCATACATTATGGACGTCAATTAGATTAACTGCACATCAACCTGGGGTGAATACTAAATAAATTGTCATGGCTTTGAAAGTAAAAAATATATGTTGAACCCTTTTATAGTAAAGTATTCTTGCTTAAATATAACCTGGGTCCTTGGAATTAGGAATTGATGGGTCCTGACATTCAAACACAAAACCCATAGACACCCAAATATTACAAATATAGTTGAGAACTGGTCTAACAATCATTAAAGGCTTGGTGTAAGTGACCAAATCAGCGGAGATGAAATGTAAGCTAAAACCTTATAACGAACTTAACTCAAGATCACTGAGTTTGACTAAAAAGGGAGCTAAGTTAATAGATAGAATTAACATCAGATTTGGCTGTCAGAATCTCTTAGTTATTTCTATGACGATCGCATTACTTTTCATCTGTATTGGGATAGGAGAAAAAGAGAGTTGGTACATTTGAAGGATTGTTTTTCTATTCATTGTGGAAACAGAATTTCCTTATGATGCCAAGTACTTTAGCAGAGCTTGTAAGGGTAGCTCTCTATTTAGAGATTATCCTAGTGACTTTGTTTCCCCTGGCCCCAAAATAAAATACTCCGTAGATAGTAGTGTATATATTGATGCAAAGCAAAATTATCTCACAAACAACTAAGAGGCAGAAGCTATACTAAAAGTAGTCTATAGCCACCAAATCACACAATACTCACCATCTTAGTCTCGCTTAGCTTATTAGCGTAAAGCCACTGGGGAGACAAAGGAATGCTGTTTTCTGAAGCTGGATGATCAGAATCAACTGCAGAAGAATTTCATTAGTGCATAGACGTGTAGAACAAACATGCACATAAGTGAATCACAATGGTTAATTGTTTTCAAATTAGACCACCAGAATCAAACCCTTAATGTTGAGAGAACATGAATTCCAACCTTTAGAGTCATCAAATATCCCTGCCACCCCCTTCTGCTCATCACTGTAGCCGGAAACTTCCACTGCATCATCAATCAAATTAAGATAAATATTGACATAAGTAACAATAAGAAATTTGGCAGAAATTATTGAAAGTTAAAATCAAGACATATAAAGGAGCCTACTCGAACCAAAATTGACAATTGAAGACCTGAATATCGATGATGAGACCTTTCATTCATCTACTGATAAGTAAAGAACAGAATGATAAATAAATAAATAAATAAACCAGAACAAAAAAATGGATATGATAAAGGATAAGCAAATAGGATAAGGTCTACAATATGTAAAAAGAGAATCAACAACACATTTCGAAAAAGGATAACAAATCAAGAACCGTGTGCCACACAAATACAATCGACAAGTGACCATATACTAGTGATTATATCACACTATCCAATACTGAAACTAAAAGAAAACTTAAAATCTCCAACATATACAGAATGCTCTACTACATTTTTAATAGAAAGTACAAAACAAAAATCACTAAAACTCCACCCAAAAAAGAAACAAAAGCAAAATCTTTTCTTTCCTCCTTTTGTTTCACAACAATCAAAGTATCAAAACAACTTTAAATCTTGGGTATAAGATTTACAAGTTAAGCCCTAATATCCACATACACAATCCGAATTGCCATCATATCATTAAACACATTTAGAACTAAAAAACCTCTGTCCACACTTTTTAAAAATACTGAAACTAAAAAAGAAAAACTTAAGATCTGTAACATATACATAACTCTCTACTTTGTTCATAGAGAGCATACGAATTAATAAGCAAAGTCTCCCATAAAAAGGCAACGCCTTTCCCTCTCTTTTTTTAACAATACCCAAAGCATCAAACAACATTAAATCTTCTGCACAAGGTTTACAACTCAAAACGAATTACCCATATACAAAAATCGAATTGCCACAATAAAATTAAGCACATGAAGACCACTATCCACAATCTGAAGTCTGAAAATCAACCATGGACCATAAAGCAGTACACTTGATCATACCTCACTAGATGCAATACTGAAACAAAAAGAAGAAATTCAAAATCACCAACATAAACATAATGCGCTACTTTATTCATACATATATACAAATTAAAAACAATTTTAAAATTGCACACACAAGTCTTCCAATACAAATTCTAAATTGAATCATCACATATCATAAAATAAAATGCACAGTACGTTTTGCCTTAATCTTAACTTCGGTTTCAGAGGTTTTTTTGAGAAACAAATCATTTATTAATACGGATACTGTGGGCAGTAGATTTCCCCCACAGAGAAATTTACAGTAGCATATTTCCTAAGATTTCTAGAAAGAGAAACACTAATTTCAAACATTTTTGGTCCGAGATTTCTGAATCGAGAAATTGAACAATAAAAATCTCCCAATTGGAAAGGCTACTAATACCCAGATTAATACAAGTTAAATTGTGATAATCGAATTGAACACATTCAGAAGTAATCATAACATCAAATCAAATCAAACACATGAAACAATAAACCAAACCCTAATCAGAATTTGTGGGGTTTACCTTTCCCCTAAGATATATATTGTGGCAATTCTCCAAAAACCTCTAAAAAGACAAACACTAATGAGAAACATTTCTTTTCCGATATTTCTAATTCGAGAAAAATCTCCCATTTAGAAAGAAAGGTGTAAATGCTCTAATACCCAAAAATTAATACATAATGAGATGTGAAAATCGAATTGAACACATTCAGATCAGCAATCAGAATGATAACATCAAAGAAAATCAAACCCATGAGACAATAAACCAAGCACTAATACCCAGTTTTAGGGGCATAAATATAGGAATGCTAGTGGGGATGCTCTAATAAATATACTGTAGCAATTCTCCTGAAAATTTATAGAAAGAGAAACATTGATGTGAAATTGAATAATAAAAACGTCTCATTTAGAAAGACTAGTGCTAATGGATTAAGACCCAAATTAATTGTAATAATCAAATTAAACACATTCAGATCAGTAATCAGAATTCATAACATCAAATCAAATCAAACCAGGGATAGAATAAACCAAACCCTAATTATAATTTGGGGGTTTAACAATACAATTAAAAATTAACACAAAATGAGCTGTGGTAATCGAATTAAACACATTTCGATCAGTAATCAGAATCATAACATCAAATCAAATCAAACCCATGATACAACAAAGCAAACCCTAATCTGGGTTTACCTTTTCCAGGCCAAGATTGATCGGAGGGCTTGGAAGAGAGGAGATCGTCCGGGAGATTGAGCTTGTTACTCTCAGCCATCTGGACAAAAGATCGAGAGAGAGATAAAAGGATTGATTTGGGGAAATCGGATAGATTGCTAGGGTTTCGATAGCTTTGCAGGTCACACTTGCAGAGAGAGCGAGCGAGAGAGAGAGAGAGAGAGAGAGAGCTAACGATGGCGAGGTGGACAGAACAGCCAAATCAATTGCCTTTAATATGTTTACAAATTTGGTGTTATTATGAATTACTAAATATATATATAAAACTTGTTAAATTGAATAATTTTAATATGTTTACAAATTTGGTGTTATTATGAATTACTAAATATATATAAAACTTGTTAAATTGAATAATTTAATATTCATATATCATCTGCAAATGAAATTTTTATTAACATCTAGTTTGCATAAAACATATATAATATTTTGTTGCAATCGGTTTTTTTATTTAAATTATATAACATTTGGCTACTTAATTTTTAAAT
>MKEJ01008166.1:0-12670 GCA_001753735.1 Embelia ribes | reverse complement strand
TTCGAAAAGGTTTGAACCGAACTGAACCGATCCAAATTGGGTTCGGTTCTGTTTGATTCAATTCAGTATTTTGACTGAACCGGTTCGACTCGATTATGAAAAATAATAGACCAGTTCATTTGGTTTAGTACAAACCGGTTCAATTTTGAACCGAATGAACCGGTTGCACAACCCTAGAGAAAGTGGGAGGAGAATTCCCTCCCACTAGCTTTTCTAATTTCAAAAAAGTTTCTGGAAATGTTAGAGTTACTATTCATAAATTTTCTATTAAAATAATAATTTATTTGTACCAAAATAAAACAAATGCACTAATATATTGGATTTTTTTATGAAATTTTATTACTTTTGCATATTAATATTTTTATTTATAGAAATGACTTTTTAAAAAGTCTAATGTAATTATTTCTATTTTGTACGAAAAATGAGTTTCTATAAAGTGGGATTTAAAAATAAAATGAGATATGCTAGACTTTAACTTGAGTTAAAAAAAAATTCAATTAATGTAGAAATAAATTGAATTATTATTAATCTTTTAAAAATAGCCTTATTAAATTAAAGAAATTCTCTTAAAAATATAAAAACAAGACTTTAAACAATGGCAATCTAATAAAATTAATTTTCGAGGGCTATATTCGGTCGCATGAAAAAGAAAAGTCAGCCGACGAAGGGAGTATTTGTTAAAGCTATGGGTACCATAAGTGTAATTAAACCAACCTTAACACACTCTCTCTCTCTCTCTCTCTCTCTCTCTGCTGAAACGCTGGCTAGGGTTTCTGGCTTACTCTGATCGTCACGGTACGTAACGAGTTCATCAATCGCTATTTTTGATTATTTCATTTAATTTTTTTATTTCAGCGAATTATTATATCATTGTACGTTGTACGGATGCGATTATTGGTTTGTCTATTCTTTCTATCTGTGAATTTTTATCTTTCAGATTAATTCTTTTGAGAGCGAATTTCGTTTACTGTTCGAACGGATTTACCAATGTTTTAATATTCTAATATAAATATAAAATTTAGGGGTTGAAAGCCTGAAACTACGTAAACAAATAAGAGATGTACACAGAAACACTAAAATTACAATAGTACCTAATCTGAACCATTAAATTTTAATCTCAGCAGTAAATACTCGGACACGGATTCAGATACAGTTTCAGACACAGATGAGACAACTATTAAAAATTTCCAGATGCAGTAATTTTTATAATAATTTATATGAGTTATATATTAATATGAATCAACAAAATAAGCCATAGATAAGTAATTCCGGTGAACAAAAGAATAATTATTGAGTTTTCACAAAGTAGCAACTAAGTAATATCATTACAAAGTAATATCATTACATTGTAATCTAGCACACTTTAGTAATGTGTTGTGAGTTCCAATTATCAACAAACCCCAAAACATATCATGCACTAAAGGACTAAACAACTATTGAATCTTGATCTGTTTAAATCATCAAAATATATAACTAAGTGTGAAAAAAATAGTGACTATAAAGTAGAAAATAATTACCAAATGATCAATGGTGAGTCCAAAATGAGTCCGTTCCTTGTCCCAAATGTAAATAATCATTTAACATTTTGGACTCGCCATGTGGTGTGTCGGACACGTATTTCAAAGTTTCCGTGGAGTATGTGAGTCTGATGTGTGTTGGATACGGACACAACACCCATTTTGGAGTGTCTGTGCTTCCTAGATTTTAATTCTTTTATCTCAAACTTGTAATAGATGTTAAGGTATAGATAATGCATGCTCGAGAGTTGTTGAAAATTAACCGGAGATGAACCTTAGTCCCATAGTTCAAAGGGAGCTTGTAGCGAACCCTTTGTTATATTTTAGGGAAATTGAATAATTTTTTGAAAGACTGGTGCTAGGGTTCCTTGGGTTTTATCCTTAAATGATAACATCATTATTTTTGATACGGTAATCTGAGTGGTTAAACAACATTCTTTAGGATTTGTTGTGAGTGAAAAAAATGAAACTTGATTGGTTCCAGACATTTAAGGGCCCTTCAACGACGGTACCTAAGTTGAACCCCTGAATCCCTATATCTTAAACTTGAAATAGAGGTTAAGATATAGAGAATGCGTACATGAGACCTGTCAAAGTTTGAAATGTATCTGAGGATTTATTATAGTCCCATAGTTCAAAGGGAGCACAGTAGCAAACCCCTTATTAACTTTTAGGGAATTTTATTTGAATAGTGTTTGGATAGACTGGTGTGAGGGTTACTTGGGTTTAATCCTTTAAATGTAGGGTATGGACACCCCTAAAGATGAATTCTGTATCAGAACCTTTTAGAGATGCATGTAAATGGGGACTTCTGTTTTTTTTAACCTCTATTTTGATTTGTGTTTCATTTTTGTTTTTTTTCCTTTCAATTAGTAGATTTTAGATGGCATGTCCCCTGATTATTGTTATTGCATCTTCATTTGCCTCTTGATGCTCATCTTATTGTATCTTCAAGACCATGAAACGTATGCTTGGAACCTGTTTCATACAGCTTGATATGGTTTGCTAGCACATGTCTACTGTTCTGGCCCTACTAATTGCATTATTGCTCTTATAGTTGAATAAGTTAGGCGCCGTAAAATGGGAACATCTAGACAAATAGAAGCAGGGAGCCGGGCAATGACACGAAATGCACGTTGTGGTCCAGAGGTTGAATACCTGGCAATGAGAGTAATCCTTTGAATATAAGTACGAGTGTAAAGAGGAAAATGGTACTAATGTCTGAGAGTGAGGTGTGACAGATGAACGACGTTGTTTTGAGTATGACTGCTTATGACGATGGATTTGTTTGGTTCAAAGGAATGGGTGTATGTGAAATGAATTTAAATGATAAAGCTAACATTTGAAGCACTTTATGTGAAATGAAATTAAATGATAAAGTTGCAACAGTTTAGACTATAAATTTACAATAGTTTGGCATAGTCTTTGGCTTCATATGTTTACGTTTTCACCCACGTTGCAACAAAAAACAAGATCTTGGCCCATACTCGAGCACGTTAATGACTACTCAGTTCAAGAAGGATGGGTTCTGATACTTCAGGGTCCAGATAAAATAAGCGCAATTTGTCCAGGTATAGCCGAAGTAAATTTACTTGAGCAACTTTTTTATCTTAAAAGGACATTAAAACAGAATTGAGGTGAAATCAACGATTCCAAAAATAGATTAAATATATTCTTTAACTTTATATTAACTGTAAGTAGGGACCCTAGAATTGAACCTGTCCATATTGGTAGGGGAGGATGTAGGAATGCGAAGAAGGAAAATTAACAGGTTAGGGGTGAGGACGAGATACTGCCCCATACCCAAGTCGTGATGATCCGTAAGTGCAGGAGAGGTCTCAATTTTGAACGGCAAAGGGGTGTAATGTTAAATTTAACATAAGGCTGCGACATTGTGCCAACTCAGCATGGAGATATTGATCTGGGAAGCCCCTAACTGTAGCTTACTGTGCCTAATCCATTATTCTCCCGCCAATCTTCTGTTTGACTGTCTCTTCCTCACACCTAAAACCATTCCTAGGATTTCTACTATGTATTGAAGCTTCTTTTCAGATTCGTATCACTTTGGTTCTCTGATTGTTCTGAGTACGTTTCCAGTTCATGAAATTCTTCTCTCTCATCTGAAGAAAGTTTTACACTGGCAGCCATAACCGTAGGTGATGATTACTCAATTACCGTGTTGGACTGAACCTCACTAACAATTGCGGTGTTACGAACCCTGGCATCACATGTTATGTAACGGGATGTGGATATGTAGTTTTGTAGTCATTAACTTTTTGTAAGATTACTAAAATTGCGTAAAAGTTAGTGTTGGTCACACTTGACTGCAATTATTTATTTGTGGGTAATAGGGCACTTAAAAGTACTGAATAAGATAATATTCCAACGCTTTCCATGTTTTATCAAAGGAATAAGGTAAACATTTTTATAGTGGTTGATGTCAGCATCTTTATACATTTTATGATTGATATTCTTTTTCCTTAAACATAGATTGTAATGGGAATATTAACATATATAATAATTATTAATGAGTGCACTCAGAACGTTGTTAAAATTACCCTTTGCCGTTGTGTAATGGCCATTATGCTCCATAACAGCCTTTTTAGTTCTATGGATGGAACTCCTATTGTGCTTCTGCTATTTTGACAAATAAGAGTATTGGTTGTATATATTAATATATGAGTATTATTTTCATTTTGTAATCGTGCAGTTCATTTAGATAGAAATGTGCATACATTGTTGTTCTTCAGTAAATACAGTGTTTGGTTAAACAGCTTTGTCTATGTTTCAATATGATAATTTGAAAATAAAAACAACATTTTTTGAGATTTACTGTCAGTGTTAGGTTGAAGACTAGAGAGAAATTGGATTCAATTGGTTCTTTTCGGAACTATACAAGGGACTTAAATAAGTGGGTTGATCTGATTTTAATAGTTGAAGATTTCAATGGTTGATTTTGATTTTTGTCTTGTTTTTCTATTTGTCTGGGGTTAATTGAAATTGAACTTCCTTTCTGTTCTTTTTCTCTCTCAAGTTCAAGTTGCTTGCACCACATTCAAGAGACGGAATTTTTATCCTTCATCTTCATGCATCCTTATTGCATGTAAATGTGTATTATCAGTATATGTACTCAGATCTACAAGATCATTATAACCTACCCCCTGTGTCCCGAACTGATAAATTTACTACTACAAGGTTTAAATTTTCTCTCTCACCATAAGAAAATTTGTACTAATGCACACAAGGCATAACTGTTCTAGTGTTTCTTTTATTTTGGCATTTTAGCTTATCTACTTTACAAATAGAATTATTGGTTCTATACTAGTGTTACCAAAAATTAAATATTTAAATTTAGTTAGAAAAGCACATGTACTTATTTTTTTTGAAGTAATTGTTGATAACATGGTATGTTTACTTTGTTTACTGTGACTGGAAAATGAAAACCGAAAAAGAATCCGATTCTATAGATGGTGAAGATGATTCTGTTATGCATGAACAATTCGAGGAAATGAAAGTATATGGTTACACTTGGTTTGGATGGACAGAAACTCTCTAGTTTTGTTTTATCTTTCCATATGCCTAAGGGTAATCGAAATTCGTCTTCATTTACATCTTTCTCTCTTTCTCAAGTTGAAATTGATGGTGTCCTATGTAACATACCGCATTTCTCGTTATCCTTGATATTCTTGTATTCCTGTTGCATGGAAATGCTTCTGAACGCTAATCTACTCGGATATACAAAACCACTATAACCTACAGATGGAACATGTGATCTTGCAACTGGATTTGATTCGCAAATATATCCACCCTCGTGGTCCTACTAATTGGAAATGTTGCTTATAGGTTTAAATTAGGGGCTTAAAATGGGAAGCAGAGGCCGTATGCCGCCTCCTCCTCATATGAGACACCCTCTTCCAGGTCCGGGCATGGGTCATCCCGATGCATTCAGTCCAGGAATACGACCACCACTAGTTACCTTCCCTCCTTTCGACATGCCACCGCATCCAGAAATTTTGGAACATAAGCTGTCCGCTCAGCACAATGAGATGCAGAAACTTTTGAATGAGAATGAGAGGCTTGCCAGGACTCATGGGACATTGAGACAGGAGCTTGCCGCGGCACAACACGAGCTTCAAATGTTGCACACTCAGATAGGGGCAGTGAAGACGGAGAGAGAGCAGCAGATTAGGGCCCTTGTGGATAAGATTGCAAGAATGGAAGCTGATTTACAAGCTGCTGAACCCATTAAGTCTGAGCTGGAGAAGGCGCGGGCAGAAGCCCAGAGCTTAGTTATTGCTAGACAAGAACTTATATCTAAGGCAGAAAAGTTGACACATGATAATCAGAGAGCTCATGTAGAGGCACAAATCCTTCCTGCTCTGATGTCAGAACTCGAGGCTGTCAGACAGGAGTACCATCATTGCAGGTGCTTTAGCATTATCCAGTTTAAAATTTTCCTTTTGGGGATATGTAAAAAGTGTTGAAAAATGCCTAAAGAGGGTGATATTCTCTAAAGGAATAACTCGGGGAAAAAATCTCTAGTAAGTGTTGAACTGCATCTCATATAAAAACTCTACAAGAAGGAAATATTGAAATGCAAAATTCTTTTTTTTTTTATATATATATTATGTACATGGAATTCAAGGCAACTTTTGGTTATAGTTCATCGTGACTTGTAGAATGAAATGACAAGCCTCTCGTATTCCATGAAGTACTGCATGATTTTGAGTGCTTGATGGTTTTATATTTGTTGATTACTTTGTTAATATAAATTGGGTGTGGAACAGTCTATTTGCTATTGTTGTTATATGTTGACCTATTGTTATTGTTTTTGGTCTGTGTAGGGCTACGTATGACTATGAGAAGAAATTGTACAAAGATCACTTGGAGTCACTCCAAGGGATGGAACAGAATTATGTAAACATGGCCAAGGAGGTTGAAAAGCTTCAAGCAGAGCTGAATAACACAGCTTCTGCTGACAGACGAACTGGTACCTTTTCAACTTGAATGAATAGCTTGTTTTCAAATTTGGGGCTTTTGCCAGATGCAGAATTTTTCCACTGCGGCCTCCCTTAGGAGTCTGGGCCGCGTCTCAGTCCCAGTGTGGGGTATCTTGCCTTCTCATCAGTTTTAGATACATGAACACATTTGACTCATTGATATGCAGGTGGACCTTATGGTGGTACGGGCTACAACGAGAAAGAGGTTTCTGGGCAGTATTCTGCTGGGCAGAAAACAACTGAAGATAATCATGGTGTTCCCCAGGTTTGAGATCTTCATTTTGCTTATTGAGCGGAGTTCTTTATCGCAGTGTTGCATCTTCACATGCCAAATTAATGTTGTAGAAAAAGGAAGCCGATTGGGAAAAGTTTGTTTTGTATATCAATTTTTTGCAGTTTAGACTTTAGACCACATAAAGTATGAGATTTATTTAGGGTAGCAAATTCTCCCATGGACGTTGTGAAGCATCATTTCAAATGTTTATTAATTAACTACCTAGAAACAATGTTGTTAAAAGCTCTAGGCACCCTTAAGGCACCAAGATCCCTTATTGTCCGAGGCGCTGGGCTCTCCGAGGTGCTCGCCTAAGTAATGCAAGGCGTTAACTATTTTTTAAAAGAATTTCATAATCTTTAAACTGTTAATTTTTTCCTGTCACTGTTGTATGTATAAGCTTTTGTTAAAGGGGTGTGAATTAATTATAACTTCTTAATATATTTTTATATTTTATATTTTAGTGTTGGTTTCCTTGGTAAGTAATAATTAGTGTTTACGATAGTCAGGCGTATAATAAAAATAACATATCCCACAAAGCTAGAGCAAAAAAAAAAAAAAAAATGAAATGAAAAATAAAGAAAAATAGAATGATGCGAGTCTGGAGCTCGCCTTGAGCGCTTTAGGTGCTGGTGCCTTGGCTCAAGGCGCTCGCCTAGGCATGCCTTAGTGACGTTGCTCGCCTAGACCCACATGAGGCGCTTTGGCTTTGGCCTTGTCTTGCCTCGCTCAAGAGCCTAGGAGAGAGTCCGGAGAGCTTTTAATAACACTGCCTAGAAACTATTGAAATGTTACGAATTCCACCTTGTGGAAAAAGATGTGATATTGAGGTGCTTATCATAACCATGAACATTCAACACCACTTTGAGGGCCTCATTTTCTTCCCTAGCTGTGTGCTCTTTCTTATGGTTCTTTACCATAATAGACAAACAAGATAGTTGTACTTATTGGTTTATGTTTTCATGAGATTCATTTTCCGTCTAAGCATACAAGTTTCATACTGCTTAATTCTTGGAAATCTCTATGCAACAGTAATAAAAGTGTACCTACGCTTCGTCTAGGTTGCAAAAAGTGTAGAGGATAAGAATTTGGCAAATTATTACCGGTTCAAAATGTAAATTGTCATTCCTAGAAGCGTTTGGTTTATGATGCCCGACAAGGCAAAACTTGTGGTCTGTTGCTAAAGTAGGTAGATTTTGCATGCGTTTTGTGTGGTATTCTCAAAATTTACTTTGGTTCTTTGGTGCATGTTATCGATTAATGATTTTTCAAATCAGGGGCAGAGTATTCTTCCTGTCAGTGGAACTGCTGTTGCCTCTGCTGGAGGTACTGTTACTCAAGTTGGTGCTCAGGCGGGACTTACGCCCCCAAAACCTGGTTATAATGCACAGAAGGGACCTGCCTATGATGCTCAAAGAGGACCTGGTTTTGACCCACAGAGAGGGCCGTACTACGATCCTCAGAGAGGATATGGCTATGGTGCGCCATCTGTGGGAGCTGGTTATGAACAACAGAGAGGATTGGGCTTTGATCCACAGTGGGGAGCTGCTGGCTATGATGTGCAAAGGGCACAAGGATACGAGGCTCAGTGGGCAGCTGGTTATGAGGCGCAGAGGGTGGCTGGTAACACTCAGGGCCAGGTAGCACCTTCTGCCAATGCGGCTTATCCATCAGCAATGGCTCCTAATCGCGCAGGGACTGGGTATTAGTTGGCTGAAGTGGCGGCAGCATGGGGCCGAATCCTGTTCATAGATGAGCTTGAGATGGTCAAGCATATGTTATCCGTGATTTTGAACACGTTAACTTCTGGATTAAGGTCTTAAAATCATATGATCTACGATCGAGGCATTAGGATCGATTTCTATCTCAAGTAAAATCTCAAACTATGTATTCTGAATTAAGTAGAGATTTTTATTGTAAAATGGGTATAATGTTCATTTTGTTTCAATAACTCATGAAATTTAAGTTCTTTAGTCGACTCAAATTTTATCGTCTAAGAATACAAATTCTTCCACCGGCATAGAAATTTTTTTTCCCATCATGGTTTGGATGGAAGACACGTTTCCACAATACATATATGACGCCCCTCGTATGTATGTACATATTTTAGGCATTTTGGTGTTAGAAAAGAACCGCTGCGAAGGTGGATGAAACTAAGCCTAACCCGTGAAAAATTCACTTAGGATACACATGTAGAAACTATCCAAATGATTTTAACTTGATCTGTGTTTGTGTCTGTCCTTGGAAATTGGACTTTGTAAATGATCAAAATTAATTTGATGATAATTACGATCTTAGTGTGATAATTATGAATATAGCGCATATCTTGTGGTCTGAACACATGCTATGCATCAAAGCAGTTATGAGAAGACTCTAAGCCGATTATCGGCCATCTTGAACTAAACCTGTAGCGGATTGACTGTAATTTCTGATACCTTGAGGTGTTTACTGTATTTACGCAAAACTCAAGGGTCAAAGTGTAATTTAATCAAATAAAAATTGAAAGTTATATTACTTTGTAATGTAAGATTTTCCACTTAAAAAATATAAAATAATATTATAATTAATTTTGAATACAGGATCCGAACTCGTTATTCCATCGCAGGTTGAGCGGATGTGTTTTTTGATATTCATGCTACATTGGTTGAGGTTTTGGGGCCCACTAAAATGGGGACAATTTTTCAAGATCAATGAAGTATTATACAAATATTAATATAGAATTTCAATTCCATTCAACGATGGTGTTGAATTTCTATATGCTAGTAAATTTGGATGCATAACATGTATTTTTATTTCATTTCGAAACCACAAAAAGCATTAGTATTACTCTTCCAAAATTTATTGGTGTATTAAAGTCGTATTAGTTGTTTTCAAAGCTAATGCACTTTTCACTGACAATTGATAATATTTTAAATAAGTTTAACTTGGTTTCAATATCTGCATTTTTCACTAAAAGACCCACTAATTGATAGGAGATAAGATATTATATAATTTATATTAATTCAATTAATTTCAACTCGGTGAAATTTTCATGGGTATTTTGATATTTGCAATAGGATCTCATTGATTTAAAATACTTAATAAGTGAGGGAACTACCACAAGCTAGTCCGTTCCCCTAAAACATATAAATTAATTAAAATTTGTTAATACAATAAAAAAAATTATACCGAATATATATGTGGAAAAATATGGACCGGTGTTTTTTGAGGCTGTCTTGAGTCCACCCAATGCTTTAAAATACTTTTAGCAGTTGCATGTCATATCAAGAATTATTAGACTAGTTACATTTGCCAAATTACGTCTATGAAGCATATGTATTATGAATAAACTAGAATTTCTAGTTATCTCTCTTTTTTAAAAAAGAAGAGGATTCTATTAAATTATTCTCAGCATTGTCAATATTTCCATTTTATTTTTATAAAATTACACCTAAATTTATAGTAGTTTAATTATATAAAGGACAGAAAACGAGGTCGAAATAACCCCCTCCGTACTCTTAAAATTATATTTCATTATGAAGTTTGTACTTTTTCAGCAAATGCACATTGGTATTTTAATAAAATTAATAATAGAAGTTAGAGGTCGAAATACAATGGACACTGTTGATTATATACAACACTTTATTTTTGTCATTAATCACTCGCTAAAAACAAAATTATTCACTGTGAAAAACTCACTTTTTTTCGTAATTAAAATAATAACTTGTACACAAGTTTTAAGCTTTTTCAAACTCATATTATCACAATTAATATATTTATATATTCGAAAAAGACAAATAATAACCTCCGGTTATTATCAAGTATGTATAATTTTATTGTCGATAATTTTTATGAGAATAAGGGTAGTTATTTTATATATTTGTAATGGCTCCATGTTTGTTATTAGATGTTATATTGTTGATAAGTTGCAAGTTTTCTTTAGGCTCAATTGCTGGGCAATGGAGCACTGAAGTTGTGGAAGTTACTTCAACCATAATAATGAAATAATTCAATGCATTTAATATTACGAAGTGTGACCTTTGGCATTTTGTATAGCGGTTACTTTCGGAAAAATTGGGGGTTACTCATAAAATGTGATTGTCATTCTCCAATTTTTCTAAAAGATTTGACCTCAAACCCGTTAGAAATCTTAGAGGGTGAATGTATTTTTTTATTTTTTTTATGTAAAAAAGAATGAAAAATGTTATTTGGTTTTGAAAATAAAAGTAGAGAATCCACACTAATATTGTCACTTGTCAATCTCACATTCTATAACATGTTTGCATATATCTATTAAAGTACGCATAAAATGAATACCAACCTGGTAATAATAAAAGTAAACGTCCTATTTACAAAATACATAATGAGCTACATACTCCGGCACTGATAAGGTATATTACATTTCGTTCTTGCTCTAAACATGATATCTCGCTAATAGAGTAACAACGGAATGTAATACACAAGCTCACCGGGTACAAAAATATATCACATTTACATAATCCCACTAACGTATAAGTAAATATATTTTACTAAGCCTTTGAAATAATACAACATGAGGCTAATATATCAAAATAAAATCCATAATACATGTCTGCCAAAAGAAATATATACATAAGGATCAAATCACCCTCAGCATGCTGCTCACTAGCCTCAGCACCTATAGTATAAGTTTCGACAAAAAAAGAAAATGATATGTACGAGTTAGTCTCCAAAACAAAATAATATATACGATATTGTATAGTGCCTGCAACTGTAATATCTATACCACAAAATAATAATAAAATGCAATGTAATATCATTGCAATGCAAAACCTACATGAACTCTTACATACACCCACAAAGACTTATGACTTACTATAAAATTTGAGACAAAATTTGAGACACGTGTCTCACTATTTGGAAAAAAATATAAGACTACCTCATAGAATATATGTTATAATCCGCCATTCACTTTTGGTAAGATTATAATGTATTCTTACTCAGGTTTCCCTACTTTCACGGCAGGCGCCAAGCCCTCTGTTTGCTTTTGCTCAATGTATGAAAAATCGACACAGTACCAAAAAGAAATATAAAATGACTCAATCCCCAATGTAATGCAACTCACACAAAAATATCAATTTCTCACTTTAAATCACACTTTTTAATTCAATAGTTGTTTCACTTTGAATTCTCACACAAACCCACTTTTCTCGTTATTTCTCACAAGTTTCACTTTTTTTTGCAAATTCTCACCTTTCTTGCAAGTTTCACTTTTTGAAAATTTCATTTTCAAAACTCACATTTTTCACTTTGATAAATATCAATATCAGAACTCATATTTTAACATAAACAAGACAATTTTATGCCAAATGCTCACTAATATGAAATAATATGTAACAACATAATTTTCATATAAAAATTCATCCAACATGCTTTCATCAATTCATATTAATTTTTAACACATAAAAATTAACATAGTTTCAACCCACATCATCATTATTATAAAACAACTATATCAAAATTATTTCTCCGAATTGTCTCACTTTGCTCACAAGAGAAAACTTATTTCAAATCCACTTTCTTGCAAAAACCTCACTGTTTTGGAAGTCATATTTCTAAAACCATTTTTTCTCACCAAAGTTCAACATTTGCACTCTTAAACAAAACTCGTCTTTTTCTAACTTCAGATTTCTTGCAAAAGTCCACACTTCCACTCTGAAAATCTCATTTTCAAATATTCACATTTCTCTCAGAAAGTCCTCACTTTCACTTCTAAAAATCTCATTTTGAAACATTCATATTTCTCGTAAAAAGTTATTACTTTCACTTCTGAAAATCTCATTTTTAAACATGCACATTTCTCCACATTTTATCGAAATTCACTGTCTTCTATCATGGATAATATAATCATGCCAAGTGAT
>MKEJ01008154.1:0-10826 GCA_001753735.1 Embelia ribes | reverse complement strand
TTTTTATTTTTTTTTTTTTTTTTTTTTTTTTTTTTTTTTTTTTTTTTTTTTTTTTTTTTTTTTTTTTTTTTTTTTTTTTTTTTAATTTTTTTTTTTTTTTTTTTTTTTTTTTTTTTTTTTTTTTTTTTTTTTTTTTTTTTTTTTTTTTTCATACCCTATGAAAAATCAACCGGATATAAACAAAATGGTAAAAATAAAATATTGTATAGTACTCTGAAAACCGTATTAGAAAAATTTTACATATTTACATTTATAAAATCTCGATCTAATAAATTAAAAGTAATAAAGTCATCTTGCCACTATTTTGGACAAAGCCGTTATCATTAGCCCACAAATTTTCATCTCACGACAAATCTCAGCTGTCTCAATTCCCGAATGATTGTGATTGCAAATAAATAATTGTCATTTTTTTGCACGGCTGATATTAGATAAATTATTGGTTATCTAATTAAGCCGTGTGAGAAAATCGATTATGCCCATGCTTTATTGTTGTCGCTTGGCGCAAATAGAGTAAGATGTTAACGAAAACAAAAACACATAAAAAGAGAAAAAGCATACATACGTACGGGCGAAAAAATCTCCGGATAGTTGGTCGAAGATGCTTTCCTCCAAGTTGTCTCGGACAGGCTAACCTTCTTACGAGGATAATCGGATCAATTTTTTCTCTTCATTTTCTTTCCCGTTAAATTAGCATAATACACATTGATCGTTTGAGAATAATATAAATAACTTAAATGTTGCAGCTGCTAATAATTTACACTTAGTAAAATTAGAAACTTAACGAAAGAAGTGATCCCATTGGTTCAAAAATAAATGAGCCTATATACGAAATAGAAAATTTTCTTCTTTTTATACCACTCTTTCCATTTTCTCGAAGACAGAGAATATAAGTGCACTCTCGTGATAACTCGCTCAATAAGTAAGATGTGAGATCAATCCTCACAATTGAAGTTGTTGTGAAAACTTTAATATCAGACTTAATAATTGACTTTTCTCATTGATTTGCTCTAATAGAACCATTAAAGCATTCATAGCACCTAGGGCTGCCAAATTGATCCTGCCAGATCCACGTTATTCTTCGGGTCGGGTCAATTCTAGATTCAGGCTGACAATCTGTACCCATACCCTACCTGTAGCATAGCTACTGGATCTTTGAGTCCGGATCCGGGTCAGGATCGAACATTTTTTCTTTATATATTTATAAATTTTTAGCGGGGTGAGGATCCGGATCTCGGGCCTACCCATCGGGTGAGAGTCGGGGTCGAGTGAGAGGAAAATGAGGGCACCCAGGCTCGACCCATAATAATTTGGATAGAGTACGAGTTTGGACTCGTTGGACCTGGGCCAGATCAGAACCAAACGGGTTGGATACCCATTTCTTTCTATTTCTATAAATTTTGTTGAGATATTACTCATATCAACCTTTATTTCTTTGCATTTCTCTTTCTCAAACTATAAGCATTTCTACGGTAACTTTATGGGGAGGGAAAGTTACTGTGTAACATTTTTCTTATAAAATTATATTTTTTTATTTTTAAAATTATTCTTTCTCTTTATTATACTACTTTTTAAAATATTTGAGAATTTTATGAGAAACGTGTGAGAGTTTTCGAAATTTGGTACTGTTTGATTTTTGAAATTTTATTTTTTGATTTCTAGAAAGCTAAATTTTAAAATGACTTGTGTAAATGCCCTTGCAACTTGTTTATAATAAACCAAGTCTAATGGGATTGGGCTTCACATTAAGCCTATACCCAATAGGCCTACAATCTTAATATAAATAAAACATTAAATGCTAATTAGATTAATTTAAAAAAATAGGAGACTTCATAATTTATAAATAAAACATAATTTATAAAAATTATTAAATGCTCAACTGAAATGTATACGTGCCACTTATAATTAGTTAAAAATTTGAAAAATCATAAACCCTTTCTAACTTGTATTCATGTCGAAGTATTATTTAAGTAAAAAAGTTTTGGATAAGTAAATAACTAAAGTTACATTTTATGCCTACGGAATGAAATGAAAATAGTAGTGGTGGCGGACATGGACGGGACGTTGTTAAAGGCGCACAGCTCATTCCCGCACTTTGCCCTCGTGGCATTTGAAGCGGATGGGGTTTTGAGGCTCCTCTTCTTGCTTTCAGCCTCTCCATTCGCCGGTGTTCTTTACTACTTAATCTCGGAATCTGCGGGTGTCCAAGTTCTCATTTTTGCAACTTTTGTGGGCATGAAGGTAAATGTTATATTAAAAAAATAAAAATAATTTCCGGTAAGGAATTTTCGGTACCATCTTAGAGCACATTGTTATGTATTAAAGTCGGTAATACAAAATGTGCAAAAGTTTGGGACATAATGTGTCTGTTTTAGTTGTCAAAATTCCTGTGTTGTTTAGCAAATTGTATTCGTTATTTTATGAGTAAAAAATGTTTTGTTTTATAATAGTGTATGACCAGTGAGAAACCACTCTTATGAAACATCACCTTAAACTAAACTTTAACATTATTAAAATGAATAAATATTCATTTAAAACATGCTTGCCGTGGTTCTCAATAATATTTCCACCCTTTTGTTATTTTAAAGATTAACGAATATTTTCAGATATCAGACATCGAGTCAGTTGAGCATGCGGTGTTGCCAAAGTTTTATCTGGTGATCTGGACCCAGAGACGTGGTGAGTGTTCTCAGCATGTGGGACCCGGTTCGTCCTAGCTGCGAACCCTCGGATCATGGTTGAGGCTTTTCTGAAGGATTATTTAGAGACGGACTTGGTGTTGGGGACAGAGATATCAAGTTTCAAAGGGAGGGCAACCGGGCTAGTAAGTGGGCGTGGGGTGCTCATGGGTCAGAAAAAGGTTGATGCTCTAAGGAAGAATTTCGAATATGGTAATGATTCGGCACCCGAGGAGGGGATAGGCGATATAAAGACCCATTTCTCCGTCTTGAGGCTTTGCAAGGGGTGTACTCTGAAGTCTTTCATGTGAATTTATGTGCAATGCCTTATTTTTGACCTGAAGTTCGGGACCAACTTGACAAAATTTTGAATTGGAGGACTACAATGTGACTAGGGATAAAATTATAGGGGTAAACAATGCAATTAACCATGAAAAAAAATTTGCAAAAAAATATTAAAATGATTATATATATTATAATAAAATATAATTATATATTTTTAATTTTAACCAATATTTTAAAATTTTGATAAAAAAATGATTTTTTAAATAGTAAATTTCTCCACATTGATTAATCTATCGTATCATTTCTAAATTTTTTCTAAATACTCCTGAAAATATAAAATACTGACATGAATACTTGAAGTATAGTTATGTCCGATTCACGTTTCACATTTTAACGTGCTCTAATAATAGTTACAGGTGAGTTACTTGGTCCCACCAAATCCAGACGTGGACCCCGTGAGCCGCGACCAACTCCCCAAGCAAGTCATCTTCCACGACGGTCGCCTCATCTAGAAACCCACCCCTTTGAGTGCACTCCTCATCGTCCTCCGGATCCACGTAGGTTTTGTCCTCGCCTGCTTACCTATAGCCGCAGGTTCCCTCGTCCCCATGTCCATCCTCCACAACGCATTCTCGGCTCTTGGGGTCCGTGTCACCATTAATGGTCACCCCCTGCCGCCACCTCAGAACGGCATTGGTCAATCCAGGGTGCTCTATGTGCTCACACGGCACCTTGCTCGGCCCCATTTTTATCTTCATTTCGCCAATCAAGGCCGTGCGGCTCACCCGAGAAAGTGTTGAGGATGTGGATATGATTAAGAAGTTTCTAGAACAAGATGACCTTGCTATATATGCCCAGAGAGTACAAAATGCAGGTACGAAAATCCCATGGAGTACTAACAGTTATAAAAGGGGCGAATTTTAACTTAAAGCATTTACCTTATCTGTTAAAATTAAATGCTTATGGGTGAATTTGAACTCACATCTAACTTTATGGTCATCTAAACCTCATTAACTTGTTGGCCCAATCTCCTCTTAAATCATGATCTAAATTGTAAGATTAAGTTGAGCGGAAACCAACTCAATAAAATAATTATTTTACAAGAAACTGAAGAAGATTTTTTTTTAATGAAATTACTATGATTTAAGAATAAATTATTATAAATTGAGAAAAATTTTACTATAACTATTTTTAGATAAAAAAATAATAGTAGTAATTTATATTCAATTTATAATAATTTGTCTTAAAAATCATAGTAATTCATGTGTATTTTCACCGAAACAAATTGTTGTATTGAGAGGTTTTCTAGTAATTGTAGCAGGGTAACAGAAAGTGCTGGTTAATTAAAAAATAAATAAATTTTGGTGGTCGGCAGTAACTTTTGGAGAGTTGAGGTAATTAATTGAAAGAAGTTAAATAACATGATTGGTATTTAAAAGTGTTTAAAAAATTACACGATAATTGTTTGTTTTTTTCCCAAAGTTACTACGCATATTATCTCGGTGATGACGGTTCAATTTGTGGTGATCACACCTCAAAATATAAGATTAAATTATATAATAAACCAATACCAATTTAATTCCTGTGTTTTTAACACTACTAATATGAATTAGTTCACTTAATCTCCCTATTCAGGGAACCTTTTTTGCTCCAATTCTGGGCTTTATTTGCAGAGTTGACAGACGAACTCGTGCTGGTCGCGACATTGAACTGGATGACCATGTTACACTGTACGACAGCTCGGGGCTGGAAGGGGATGGACCTATTTTACTTTTTCATGAACCCGAGCCCGGCTTACGAGATCATGTTTCTGAACAAGCTGCCGCATGGTCACATGTGCGGGGGCGGGAACTCGAGCCATGATGTGGCGAACTACATACAGAGAACAATTGCCGCTACGTTCTCGTACGAGTATACTAATTTTACGAGAAAGGATAAATACATGGCCTTGGCTGGAAATGATGGAACTGTTAAACAAAAATAAATTGTACCTAGCCAACAAATTCACTTTTTGTTTTTTATTACAAATAATTTATAAACTCATTTTTTCTCTCGATCGCTCCGTACAGATATTCTCTAAAGCATAAGCTTAAGCAGTATTAAAGTAATTAATTAGTCTTTCTATCGCGATGAAAAAATTAGGAGAAAATTTTCTATTCGTTATCATGTAATTATTAATACATTAAAGTTACACATTACAGTAAGTTGAAAGGAATCATCGGTATTAGAGATAGCCGAAAATGCGAATGGAATTCCTGATGTTTGTGTGTGTAGATAGACAGAAGTGGGACCTGAAAATTCAAAGTTTTTTTGTACTATTTTCTTTCATTCTTTTGGTACATTTGGTTTTTGTGAGTTGAACTTCAGATGATGTCTTTGTAATCCCAGAACATAAGCACTCTCTTCATAATACCCCTTCTAAATAAGGGTTTTCTGTTTTCATGAGTATTCTTCACACTCTTGTAGTCTAGTATTATTGGTACTTGCAATATACAAACTACATGGAGTTTATTTATCTGGAAACAGGGGTAAGTCTGTGTATATCATTTCTTCAATAAACTTCCCAATGCGAAAGCTTTGTATATTGAAACCTTCATACATAAATAAGATTTGTCTCAATGTTTTGTGGCCTCATATAGTTTTCTACAGAGGTTTTAATTGGGAAATTAGGATGCTGTCTTCCCTGTTTGGAAAATACATTGGTTTCTTTGTTTTCCCAGTTTCAAGTCTGGCATTTATAGATTTGTCCCTTTCAAAGTTCATGATATTGGAAATGTTGATTTTTCCGGCGACAGTTGCATGGTCAATGTGCTAGGTGGTGTGGCATCACGAAAAATACAATAAACAGTGCTGAGAATAATACATAGCAAATGTGCAAACTTTTTTATGACAACATTTTGTTTTGATGATTATTTCTCTAAAAATTGGAACAACTCACAAGATATAGCGTGCACAAGTTATGGGGTCCCACTTTGTCATTGTTCCGGGTATTTGATGTCATGGATATTGTCCTTGAAAACAAAGGAATAATTCCAAAGCTTTAAGTCAAGGGCACTTCCAACAATTTTTGAACCAAAAGCAAAGCAAGTTACAATAATTTCTACCAAACACAAATGAAAGTTCAATGATAAATGATTACAACAAACTACACTTCTAGAAATAGTTAGGCATCTATCCACTGTATTAGCAAAAGAAAAAATGTCTTTGCTGCAGTGGAATGAGTCATATACCAATAGGGAAACAAATGGTTTGATCTACCTGAATTGTCAGCAATGATAACAATGAAATGTGCCCATAAACAAATATGTTTGCATGAGATATGCTAAGGAAATTAAATTAAAATCCTTTCCAGTGGGGAGCTCCTTCGATGTGTCCATCTACTTGGGAAGCTCCCTAAGGGCACGTCGTTTGGCTGTTGATTTTGCTGTCACACTGGCCAAACTCTCTCTCTTGATGCTAGTTGCATTTTCCTTCATGTCAAAACTACTTGCTAGCGTATTTGGAGTCCCTTGAATTAAATTACTTCGTTTCTTCATTTTCGAAAACGTGGAATTGGTTTCAAAGGCAGATATTTCGCCTTTCTCTGCTTCGTCAAACGTGTTTTCCACATTAACCAATTCCATATTTTGCTCAATATCTTCAGCAGCAGAACCTGTGAAACAGAATAGCAACGCCAAATTGCTAAGCACTCGAACTAAAGAAGAAAATGATAAATCATTAGCTCACTAAATGGTTGAGTTTGATCGCTTGATGAAGAGACAACAGTACCATAATCTCCTGTAGCATTAGGTATATAATCCTGGCTTAAATTCTGAACTTCCGTATGCTCACCCAAGTAATCTGTACAGTGGACTATATTGCCGAAGCTTCGTCTTCTGACCAATGTATCTCCAGTTTCAACGGTCAGCTCTTCAGAAAGTTGTGAAGGATTGGTTTCTTTCCGAGTGATCTCACCAGCAACTTGCTCTGATGCTTCTACATATTTATATTCCATGGAGAAGGGAACCTCTATTTAGAACATACGACAGAAAAATAGAATGGTGCTGTTAGTAATGCACCCAAAACTGTCGAGAAGTGGTTAATTTACGGTTTTCTAAACCTTTGGCTGTCTATGTTATGTTTTTGTAAACAGTTTTCTGGTCTTAAAAACAGACATGACTACAGGAATCACGAATTGCCGATAGGTCTCCCTAAGATTTGTTAAAGAATTAGTAACATCCCAATAATAAAAACCTAGAGCAAATTGATCCATAAGTTCCAGCTTTTTGTGAGAAAAATCGTGATAACCTGAAAATTATGGAGTTGTCAAAAGTTTCATTGATTTGACTCTCCATGAAAAAGTATAAGCAAGAGCGAAAATGAAAAAATAGACCACTTGAGAATGGAATCACGGGCAAAAATCAAATTTAATTCTTGTTCAGTACAAGACATTGAAGACTTATTTTATTCAAATTTGCAACAGCAAAAGTTTTTACCAGCAATATTAGCTTCAGTAGGGAAGAGGGATGAAACTGCGAGACCTTGATCATCAAACACATCTGATTCCATCTCATCTACTGCTTTTCCATGTTCATATTCACATATATTAGATTCACTTCTATTTTTATCTTCTTTAAAGCCAGTCCCAGCATCAGGTGAAGTCATTCTTGAAGAATTCAACTGCTCTTGTTTAGCAAGTAGATTTGTAACAATCACCAGATCTTCAACGGCATAGGCTGTGAAACAAATTAACAAGAGCGATAATTTATTAGAGTAAAATCTTCCACATATTTCAAAAGAAATGCGAATAATCTATTCACGCAACAACATATACCTCCATGAGCAGCTCGATCAGCAGATTCTGATGGTTTATCTTCTATTATCGAATCCGATCTTATTACTACTTCACATAATCTGGCTTCAACACCAGTGCATGCAATATTTTCTCCTAACAAACTATCATTATCATTCTCATTTAAACCAAAAGCTTCGGTTTCAGTTATGTCGCCTGCAGGAATTCTAGATCGCTCAGTTTCAAGAACATTTGATTCTTTATCATCTTCAGTTCCCTTTGATATATTATCTCCTGCTATACATGAATCAGTGAATGGAGCTTTCAAAGCAACTGGAGTTGATTTTGTTGCTGGCGAAGACAAATTGAGCTCCCAACTGCTAAACATGTTGCTATCAAGACTAGCTTGGGAGGGGCCAAATTCTGCTGGTATAAAAAATTGAATAAAAAAGGATTGATGTTACTCAAGCGAATTATAAGATCCAAGAAGTAAATGCTGATTAACCTAATTCAGCACTAACCATCATCCTGTGACCAGGAAGCTTGACCCAAATTTTGTCTATCTGCATAACTTTTTGTTTCAACAAAACTCTGGACCATGTCTTTAGAGCTGCTTTTTCCACAATGAGTTTCATTTGCTACCTCAGCTATCTTTCTAAGTTTTTGAGTACTTTCCAGGCCCTCTTCAAATGCCGAAGCTTCATTTGACACAAAATTAGTCATATCTTTTATTACTTTCTCCTTAATTTCAATTTCATTGTCTGCAGAAGTAGGAGCATTCTCTGTCAAGCAACATAAGATAATGTTTACGATAGTAATGGCAGTTAACTGTGCACTACATTGGTTACATAATTGCAACAACAGAAGTTCATATACCAAATCCCAAAAAGCAGCATGAATTTGAAAAGTTCATAGACAAACTTGCTACAACAGTATTAGGATAGAAGCATGTGACTTTAGCAATGAACAATTACCTTCCACGGAAGCTTTTTCATGCTCTGGGAAGTGATCAGTGTAAGAAGGAGAATCAACCTCCTCTGCATGGAACATTTCCTGGACCATCTCCATTTCATAACCATCAAGATCATCAAACATCCCTTCATCAACTTGTGCTACATCTCCCACAAACTGATGAGAGACATTGACTAAATCCTCATCTTCTGTCTCAGTAGTTGGCTTATCTATAGCTGTGCAAGTTCCTTCACTTTGCTCCCAAGCCATTTTATGTTTGTCAAAGTCGAAATTTATGGGCCTCAGTTCTTCGGGATCTTTACCATTCACATCATCCATTAGAGGAACATTATCATGGTCCTCATGAACAAAATTCCCCTCCCTGATAGATGAAGTCAAAGTTTCTTCAATATTCTCAGCAGGTAAAATATCTAAAGCCCCTGGAGCATTGCTATCCCTTGGTGCATTTTCATGTCCACGTTCTGGAACCATCTCACCAACGCCTGTTGAACAACCGAACAACATATCACCTATAAAACGAGTACCATTTCAAGTTTTGTTTTTCAAATATTGTAATTAAAAAAACTGAGACATACTATTTCCATCATGTACCTTTATTACTTCCCTCCAGAAGATTACTTCCGTGGATGGATTTGGAAGCACTTGCTCTGTATGCTAAAACGCTTGGAGAATTTGTTCTTTTCACACATGAATTATCAGCAAAACTATCATCATAGCTTCCAATTACTCGAGTAACCTCATTTTTGCACTCAATGAGACCCAGTAAATCCTCTTCAGTGACATCATTTCTTTTTTCTTCCTCTGAGACAAAGCTGTTGCCCAAACAGAGATCTACCACATTGCTTTCATCATCATCCTTAGACTGGGTTAAAAAACCTGAGCTTACTGCTGGTGGAGCTATGTTACAAGTGGAATTCATTGTCATTCCTGCACATTAATCTGTATCAGATCAAACGGTTGTAAACTAAAGAAAAAAAATATATAAAGAGAAACAAATCTAACCTTCTCCATGCTGTTCATCGTCAAATAAAAGCTTAAGCTCAGTTGGGGACACTTCTATGTTGCTGTTACCATTGCCTACAACAAAACAGCCCCATAACAAGAATTCAATAAATGCAAAGATATGCATTCAGAAGGCCTTTGCCAAAAAAGGACACTGCACTAAGAAGCGACTCATATGACTGCAATGATGGAAATGACAAGGTTATTCCATGTTTACCACCTTTAAAACAGTGAGAGAATACGTACGAGTGAAGAGCAACATGTGCACATTAAAAATGCTTCTGGTTTTCTAAATATGATAACTTTATAGAAGAAAAGAGCCGTTAAATTCTTCTCATCCCATTGCGTTGAATCAAGCTAGAGTTGACTGCTAATTGTGTAACAAATGTACCTTGATGTTCTGCACGGTCACTACTTGTTTGAGGAGAAGTTGCCTCAAGGGGTTGAGTCTCACTTTCAGCACCCACGATGTTGTAATCAGTTGAACAAATATCCCCAAAACTTTGACTTTGTTCACCAGAGTTAAGGGCCCCTCGAGACACTATTAGATTCTCTGCACACACTCCGGATTCAGGCTTCTCCGTTATAAAGTCCTCGAACAAAGTGAAGTGATTATTGGGCTTATCTGCAACTATAGCTCATTATACTATAACACTCCAAATGACAGGGGCTAGGCCATTTTGCCCCTCTCTTTTAATTCTTGTTTCAGTTTCTCTTTCATCATTTCTTTTGCTTCAAATTGACTACTATATCATATCCAATCTGGTTTCAAATTCCACCTTTAATTTTAATTTGTTGAAATGCACTCCGTATACTTTTAAAATCATTCTAATTTACCCAAATTCTTTTGTTTTGTTTCAATTTGTCTCATATCATTAATAAATTTAATTTTAATAAAAAATAATTTATTTAACTGATAACATAAAATTTTTTAATTTATTTTTAGCATGTAAGTAGTTTAGTTAAGGGAGAGATGATTTTAACACATCTTTTTTAATTTTTATAAATTAGTAGTTATTGAGATAATTAAAAAGGTTATATGACCTATATATAAGCCTTTTTTCACTTAAATATTTTCACTAACTTATAACTACTATTTTAATCACTTATTATATTTTCAT
>MKEJ01008151.1:0-10127 GCA_001753735.1 Embelia ribes | reverse complement strand
CAACTTTATTTCAATATTCAGACCTAGCACAAAAACCTAAGTATGGAGAAACGAGCTAGATAGAAGAAAAACTTACGTCAATACGGAGCCTAGGTGTTGAGGAGTCCAAATATGCTACTCGTTTCCGGATCCGAGCCCCCGAGCTAGATGATCTCACCCTTCAAAGTTTCATCATAATATTTCGTCACTTTTCTCTCTCTCTCTTTACTGATGGTTACTGGAAAAGAATGGGGAAATAAAACACTTATGCGACTTAAGTTCGGAAAAAGTAATCCTGGCTCACTGTAACTGCCGTTCGAATGGCATCTGAGTACTATTCGAATGGCATCTAGGTACCATTTGAATGGCTCTGCAGTTTAAATAGCAGGCACCTACCGTTCGAATGCCATTCCCAGACTACAAAAACTCACTGAAAACTATAGAATTTTCAGGGCTCTCCCACGACCATTTTAACCACGATTCTCGCCCTAAGGTCCCACACCAATATACACATTCTCACACACATCATCACGTTCAACTCCAATATTCGCTCAAACCCATATTAACTTACAATTCTCACAAATTCACAAGTTTCACAAATCTCACACTCACATTCACTCACACAATTTTCCACGTCTCACGATAGCAATAACACTCACTATTTTCTCACAAATGCTATCTAAATATATAACTCACCAATACGCATTTATACTTTAATGCAATATATATATCTCCACATATATCCTACAAAGCTCACAACTAAATGTGAATTCAACACTTAACATATTTAACGGAACCAACCTGATATGCCATATGTCTATACCTATCACCCACAACGCCTCACTATGGCCTCGGTATGCATGTAATAATAATATTATAATGAGATACATAATATTATTAAGTGCAAAAAATTAATCCCGAATTTTCGGGACGTTACATTTTTCCCTATCAAAATATAAAGATATGTACCAATAATACAAAATATAGGCAGACACAATAAAATAAAAGTATACCCAAAACAATATAGTAAAAAGAGAGCCACAAATTTATACTAGATAATCCTCATGCATGTGACAATAGTGCATCCTTTTAGATTGTACCTGTCAAACACATACTATACACCATATATCATTAATTAAAACTATTTCAATTTGAATTTAGGCCATGTTGAAGGAAAAGGAAGAAAATAAGAAATAAAATAAAATAAAAATTGTTTATTTAAAAAAAAAAAATTGGAACGAAATTTCAAAGAGAAATAGTTTTATACATCCCCCAACTTGAATTGAACATAGTCCCTATATTTCAAACAAGAAAGAGTCATACACAAAGAAAATAATAACTACATACAAAAGAAAAGAAAAATGAGTAATGAAATATAAGGGGGAAAAACTATCCTATATATAATAAGTCGTGGCTGCTTGTCTTTCAATTATCATCAGGAGCATCTCAGACTTCCCTCATTTTCCTAACCTTACTCTCATATCTCCTTCTCACACGAGATATTAATGTCCTAACTCTAGCAATATCCTCAACTGTTTCTCCCCCCAACTTACTTATAAGAATTATGCAAATTCTTTTTCAACATCAACTACTTATAACGTAGCAGACTCTCTTGTCTACAATCACCACTAGTAGCAATAGTCTCCAAGCCACCAATACCTTGGGACGTATCACTTCCCTTAAGGTTTACAACAACGTATTTATCGTTGGAAAGGTATGATATTGGCTATATTTGCCGAGAATGAGGAGTCGGAATGAAAGGTGGTTGTGGAGGAAATTGTTGAGTGGTTATACACAAAAAATGTAATTTATGTACCTTTTAGATGCATTTTTAGTTTCATAATGCTTCATAATACTAAAAAATGGTCTTATTGTTGTTTACTTATTCTTATGATTATTTTGTAGGAAAAAGGCACGAATGAACGCTTAGAAGTGTTGAAAAAGTCTCAATGAATTCAAGACCCGAAATGGACCTGCAAAGTATTACAAAAAAACCAAGAAATGAATTTTGAAATAGTTAAAATCAAGTGGATGAAGAAAAAAAACTCAGAAAATTGGCTAAGGCATGAAACAATCCAAATTATCAAACTTCCAAGACTGTCGTTCGAACGGTTGATTCTATAGTTCAAACGGTACTGCTGTTCGAACGGTTCTTTTATGGAGTTCAATGGTTCACACAAAATATGCACTCTTAGAATCCATGTGAAGAAAATGATTAAGGGAGCTGTTGGATCTTGATTTGACTGATTTTCCATCCCAAATTTCAGTATTATGATTACTATAATAATGTAGTTTATTAATAGTAGGTAATTTTTTTCACTATTTGCTCAAACTTTTGGTTCATGTTTAAGCATTGAATTCCATTCCATCTTTCATTCATGAATTCATACATTGAGAAATTAATGATGTAATTCTAAATATTTTTTGTTGTTAAATTTCAAAATTGGGTTAAAATTTTGGAATCAAGCCAAAGAAATACTCATTCCCTTTCATTTTCCCATTCATATTCAAAGTTACTGTTTTAATTTATAAAATTTAATCTCTTCATTTTATTGGTAAGATAATTGTTGTTTTCTTTCAAAAATCATAAGTTAAGCATAGTTTAAATACTTTTTAGTTGAAATCATGTTGTAGAAATATATTACAAGTTAATTTCTTTAATTTTTGCCACCTTTTAAATTTAGTATCTAAATTTAGTTATTAAGAAAAAAAAATGGATAGTTTAGTTTCTATATAAATTGAAGTTGTTAATTAGTTGTTATCCATATTTTAGGGTTTTTAATCCATTATTGTTAATTTTTACCTATTATTGTCATTTTAGCTTCTAAAATTATGTTTAGTCCTTTTGTTCATATTTTTGCTTTTTATTTCATTTCTAATATGAGTAGCTAAGATTTATTTGGCTTAGCCCTAGTTAATAATGATAATATGCCTTAAATTAAGACCTAGCATATTAATTTAGAGTTTTAATCTACTATGTGTAGTAATTATCAATTTAGACAATATGTTATATATATGCCATCGATAGTAAATCATATTTTTAGAAAATAGTTGGGTTTTATAGCTATACAAGTCTTTCGAAACCCTCAGACGTAATTATGAGCATGCTACGATGACACTCCTAAGGTATGTTAATTTATTTATATACTTGAAAACTATTTTCTTGAAAAATATAATTTATGAATTCGAAGTCTCAATTGGTAATAATTTAGTTTAATTAACATGTTAGGAATGAATCAAAATAGTCATTCATAAGATTTCAACCAGGGTCAAGCCATTTTATTTAAAATTTGTGAATCAAAGTTTGTAAAACAAATATAACAAGGCGATATTTTATTTTCTTTTACAATTTTTTAAGACTAATTTCACAATGCAAATTCACATCATTGATTTGGCACGTAAATTTTGAGTGATATCTATTCCGACATTGTTTATAAAACCCATTTAATAATTAATCTATTGGTGGTCATCTCAGTATATTTTCATCTCATTAGAAGTAAGCAAAGAAAACTAGCTTAGCATACTAAAAGTAAAGCACAACATGAAAACTTGAAAAACACCTAAATTTAGATTAACATAATTGAAAAGCAATAATTAAAAAATAATAAATTAAAGAACAATAAAGAAAAATAGTAATTGAATTAACAAAATAAAACTTAAAAATTAAAAGAGGTGAAATTCTTATTGTCACATCAAGAACCCTAATCTCCAAGTCTTGAGAGAGAAAGGAGAAAAAAAGACATAAAAGTAAAGATGAATATGTTATGATAGGTTATAACCCAAACTACTAGGTTTCGAAATGATTATTAACTCCCAAAAATGCCCCTAAGGCTAGTTTAAGATGTTTCCTAATCAGATTGGCGCGTTAACCTCATAGTTTGACCAAATTAATTTTCATTGACTAACCCAATCGATCGCCTAGATGCTTTATGATCGGTCGGATTGGTGCTATTACAAATTCCAATTTCATTTTCACTTCAATTGTGGTCTAAAGTTTTGATGACTTGTATAATGCCTGAACAACAATATTCTCACATGAATTATCATCCTAGTAGAGTTTTCATCCATCATCTTTATCAATTTACATCAATGCTTCTTTTGTAACTCGTTTTACACCAAATTTTTGCAAATAAGTCACGAAACAATTAATCCAAAACTAACAAGTTTAATAGACCAAAATGCATAATAAAATGACCTAAAAGCTATGTAATTGGCTGATCGCTCCTAAATATCATGCCAGAAGAGCCTAGCAAGTATACTAGAGACGATGTAGTTTTTCCAATAAAATATTGGATTTATCGAACCAAGGGACTCTTATTGATCTAGGAAACTAAGATTTAATTATTTCAACTAATTTCAATTCAAGTAATTATTTATCTAAATTATCATTACTCCTATATAATGGGGATTCTCGTTTTTGGGAATAGACAACAAGAAACAAAACAAAATAAAGTTATAAATAGTTGACTAAAAGTCTTGCCCCTTAACTGTGAATCTACTAGTTTTGCTTTCTCCCCTAATTCACAATAATTAAACTCCATCTAAATTTAATTATAATTCACTAGTGCACTAAATCATGTTTAATTCAATTTAGAATATTATCGGGTATTTTTTAAACATCACAATTACGTTTAAACGATTTCTATGCTAACTAGATAGATTAAACAATCCTAAAATCTATAATGAATCTATTCCTGATCAGATTATAATAATCATGTTCAAACAATTATTCATTAGGGGATATACTTACTTTCTTCATCACCTTAGGGTAATAAGGTTCTTAAGTGATCATAATGGAATTAACTAAAACATATTTAACAATTAAAAACTCAAACGAAAGTATGAGAGAAAACATTATTGACATTGATTTCTTACAATAACAAGAAAAGACACAATACTGATAAATGAATAATCGAAACAAAACTTAATTCATAAACAATAAAGCAACAATCAAAAGAAATGCAAATACGATTTTATTAAGTACTAGATATTTTTAGAAGAATCACAAGATTACGGAGAATAAGAGAACATCAAGACATGGAGTTGTTACGGCCTCCACATACAACTTCTTCTAAATCTTTAAAGTTGTAGAGAAAAAAAAAGAAAAAAAAACTAAAAGTTAACATCAATAGTGAATTTGTGAATCAAGAAGGAAAAGAAGTTTACTGAGATTAAATGGTCATGCAAATTTGTTTGAAAACGAACCCCTCCTTGCCCACACCCTGCTAAAAAGGGGAAGGACCTTTCTTCGTGGCAGTTGCCACAAATCCCTTCTCAATAAATTTCAATAAAAAAACTGAATTCCTAACACCATACAAGCTGTTACGGGGAAAAGAAGCATCGAATTGGGAGAATTACTAAAGCAACTTTCATTTTTTCCACGTGTTTGGTTCTGAAAAGCCGAACAACGAGAAACAAGAAGAAAATATTGTTTCTAGTTTGATGCAGAGAAAATTGGTAAGAAAAACAGTTCTGTTAGACTTTAATGGGATTGAATTTCTATCACCACAACTACAAAATCACATCAAAAGATGACAATGATTTAAAGTCCCTAGCATCATTTTTCTTCTTATTTTCCAAAACATTCAAAACATTATTTTTCTGTTCACAATTTACCATAATTTTCAGTCCATCTCTTTTCAACAATCAAACTATCCAAAAATTAGCTGATTTTCTAATGCCAAGCATCTGCCTAATCAATATAGGGACAACAATAGATAAATTACCTCCCTGTACCTAGTTAGGTACGCCTTCAGTGGATCAATATAATCTTCAAACCCCAACGTTGCCATTGCCCAAAGCAAATCATCGCCATTAATTGTCTTCCTCTTCTCTTTCTGACACTTATCACTTGCCCTGTTGCACAAACCTCAGATTAATACTCCAGAATTCTGCATCTTGTTTCGATTATAAAAAAACAGCATATATCGGCAACCGTTGCAACAACCCCGATGGCTGTTACTATAGACGTTTCTACCTCTGGTAGAATATCTGGATTAGAACATAGCTACCGACCCTGAAAGGGATACCAATACCAACCAAAAGCGGAATCGAAACACAGCGTTCAAGTAGGTCTTGCGCTTCAGGTCCTAAATTTTAGGTTTAACCAACATTATTGTTCTGCAACATTTGTAGAGTATATTTGCACAAATCAGTGAAGAAAGCAATCCTTAATCATTTCTTATGTGGAAAACTTGCTTCATATTGTTAAAAGATAATTTGCATTTCAGATTATTCACATGCTTATGAGCACTTGTCTTTCCGGAGTTAAATAGACACCAGTTGGGGATATGCAATCCCCATCCCCATTTTGGAAATTGCAACTTTTCCTAGAAATATAGCAATATTTGTGCAAAGGGAAAATAAAGCACAAGCCTTCACCAAAATTTAAATTACGCCTCGACACATGAGATTCTGGCTCCACCGCTAATTATTATCGACGTGGTGACTTCGAAATTCTAATTAAGATTCATATATTTACCACAATCCAAACACATCATGAGGATGAAAACCAAAATAGAGGAACAATAGATCATACGCACTCGCTAGTGATAAAGCTGATGAACTCGGAGACGCATTCCTGGACAGTGTCCTTAGCATCCTTGGCAATCTTTCCATTAGCAGGGAGAGCCTTCTTCATGATCCGGCTGATGTTAGCAATGGGCAGGTACCTGTCCTGCTCCCTCACGTTGCCCGAGTTAGGGCTCTGCTCACCGCCGCTGTCGTGCCCCCCACCAGGAGGGCTCCCCGGTGCCTCTGCCATTCTCTATACCGAACACAACCATCATTAGAGCATTCACATCAATCTATTCTCATTTAGTTTCTAAAAATCTGACTTTCTATAACCATATGTTCCATGAATCAATATTTTACAATTTGTCCACACCAATCTTTCTCACTAATTTCTTAAAATATTGCAATAATCATAAATAATCAAATAACATTTGAATGTATATTTTCCCCCATTTTAGAAGGCTTTACAACTTTGGGGGAAAAAATTTGATAATTTGATTGAGAAATTCCGAATAATAGATTTTCCCACTCAGAAATCTGCTGTAATAATTCTCTTCCTAGAAAGACATTGACGAGAAATAAAAACACAGATGTGGAAAATTGTTAACGAGTATTACTAAAACGAGAAATTAAATAAGAGATTATAACGAGTGCTAAGAATGCTTTTATTAAACCCAGAAAACCCTAGAAAACGCAGGGAGAGAGAGAGAAAGAGAGAGAGGAAGAGAGAGAGAGAGAGGTGGCTTACCTGAATTTGTAATTGGCGCGAGAGAGAGATCGGACGATCACGAAGAGAGATGGAGAGAAGAGATGAGCCCTGATTTGAGATGAGAGCTTGGTGCCGTTTGGCTTCTGAGTTTTATGATCTGCACCGTTGGTTCGCTCCCCTTTTGTTTTTGCTTGATAGAGCATTTAATTTGTCCATTTCACTCGTAAATTCACATTTTAAAACTTATTATTATTCACCTCAAACTTTCTATAAAATTTATATATATAATAAATATTACAATAATTATACATTCTACAATAAAATAAAAAAATATATTTTTTCTAATATTAATTAGAATTACATAATTTTTGTGGGAAAAAAAATTAAGATGTAGTAAAAAAATTATAAATAATCATTGTTTTAATTAATAGATCTACTTTAATATTTTTGAAATTTTTCTTAAAAACTGACAAATATAAAAACCTACTTAATTTCGTCGAGATTAAGAAAGAATGGTAAGAATGCTCTTTTAACTAGTTCACCTTTCTCTCTATTTATGGGGCTAATTACACTTGTGAATGGTCCCCATAGTTTCACTTAGTATTCTTTTCGGTCCCAATTGTTTTTATTGTATCAGTAATTTACTTATACTCCGAATATATCACACACTTGGTCCTCATTAAAGGTTTGAAGCGATTTTAAGAGCATTCCCAATAGCCAATGCAAGTGGCTCTATAAATATAATTTTTTATATAGAATAGTGAAAATGACTTTTCAACAACCTATATATTTATCTCTACAAGTATAACTTTTTGTACAACTCATTAAAATTTAGGTTTTCTATATAAATCTATAAAGTTAATAAATCTATAGAATTAATGCAGCAACTCTACAAAGTTTTTTCAACAACAAACAAAGTTCATTTCATTTTTAATTGGTTCATTTGTCCATCTCATTCTCTCTCTAACCCAACCCACATCACTAAGCTCGTAACACACACTTCGCTACGCCCATGATTGCATGAGTTCGATCAAGCAATTGATTCCAGAGCCTCGCCTGAGTTCAACTTAAGTCCTATAGTTTTCCTAAATCAACATCGAAGCCCCGCAGCATTACCAGTGGCTGCATCATTCTTGTATTTTTGGATCTCCTTTGGCTCTTCCATTCAATAAATATTAAAAATATGTGCAAAGATACTTAAATTGATATTTTAATGATATTTTTCCATTATGTTGGTCTTTTGTCCATCTTCTAATGAGTAATATATAAGATTTTTCGATATAAACATTTGTATTGCTGTTTACCATATATATATTTGTAAAGGTGGGATGTAGAAGCTGCTGTGAATGCTCTAAATGTGTTCATTTTTTTCAAATATGAGGACTATCTTTATTGAAATTGAAACTTTTGGCACCAAATAGAATTTTACTTGAAACTAGGGGAGCCATTAGTGTCTTTCACCCCAATTTATATGAACAGTTCAGTTGCAGGGGCGGAGCCGGGGTGGGCCCTGCCTCCCTTCTTTTCTAATAGATGCCATATAGAGGTTGATATTAGGCGTAACCTTTTTTCCATGTCCTAGGGGTTAGATGTCTACACTAATAGCAACGAGAGACCTGCGTGCAAATTCCATGGATATGTTTGTTGTATTTTTTGCATTTTTTTTTTTTTTCAATTTACTCTAGATGCCTTTTTCTTTTTAATTTACAACAAAAATCTCCCAAACTACCAGAAGCCTTTATCTTTTCAATTTACGCCAAAAACCTCCTAACCTAACGATACTAGCTTGAAACTATAGATATTGTGGTACAAATATTGTTTATAAATTTTGCATTTTTGCTACTTTAAGTTAAGAAATTTTTATTTCTACAGTTTCATTTAAAAAAATTTCTAGTAATTCCATCCAATTTTTTTTATTTTAAGATGTTTGTTATTAAAAATTAGAAGAAGATTTTTTATATAAATTTTTATATATACTTTGTATCAACTTTATTTAATCTATAATCACTATTTTTATTTTGACATATTTTATATATAAATCATGTCTCACTTGATTGCTCCGCCTACATGGGGCTGTGCACGTTTTAACATAATCGCATCTTCTAGGGGAAACTTGAAGATTCATTGGATGATTCCAATAGCAAAAAAGTTATATTTTTTTTAATTTATGGGAGAACAGTCATAAATTAATACCAATTCATGTTTTTAAGGAAAAAAACAAAAACAAAAACAAAAAGAAACAGGGGCAATCAAAAGTTTGAGATAATTTTTTTTTTTATTATTTTTTGAATATAGCTTTAATACACCAACAACATATGGATTTTTATATAGAAGTCAATTTGGACAAATAACACAAATATATTTGTAATGGTCCATATATAAAAAGTTGACATTTATTTTTTGTCTAAGATATGGTGTATTGAATCTCTGTAATGATAGTAAACAGAAATTAAGCTATTAATATTTTGTGTTTAATCCAACTTAGTGATTGCCTCACTTGTTTGTGTTTAATCCAACTTAGTATTCGCCTCACTTGTTTGATGGATAGCTACGCCAACAATATGTCGCATCACACAATTGAGCTTAACACTCTTTTCTTTTAATAATATATAAATTGGAGAGAAATTGTCATGCCCTGAAATCCAGAATCTCATAGCAGAGCCCCAGAATTTCAGACCCCAGGATCGTGAATGATAGAAGAGATAAAATAAAATAACAATAACAATATAATAGAAAAATATCGCATTCTCACCGCCAATATATTCGTCCACATCTACAGCATAAAATATTTTACAACATCTGTCCTGACTAAAATGAAATTAGATACACACTATCATAGAACGTAAACACCCTGTTTACAATATACAACAAGCGATATGCTTCCAAAAGAAATTCAATATATATATATAGGAGTTAGAAGTCATAT
>MKEJ01008149.1:0-10707 GCA_001753735.1 Embelia ribes | reverse complement strand
CCCCCCCCCCCTTCCCTATTTTTAAGATCTTCATTTCTATAAAGAATTTTCATTTGGAAAAAAAATAGTTTTGTAAACAATTTTTATTTTCAAATTTGACATATCATGGACGTTAAAAAATATAAATATTCGTTCTGTTAATGTAGTCAAAACACTAATTCAGCGACAAATTCTAACTGCTATCTAAATCCAACGTCTTCCGTCTCTTATGGTATTTTACATAATTCAGTGACTAATTCTATAAAATAATAATCAATCTCTTTAAACATTTTAATTTTCCCCAATCAATGCCTGAAAACATAGTCAAAACACTTTCAATTCGACTCTGAACATTTATGGTATGTAGCTTGTTGGGTTTTTAGTTTTGCTAGATTACATAGTTTTTATTTCTTTTCTCCCATGAAATATGATCAATTACAAATTACAAAAGGAGAAAATCACCAAGGACCGACAAAAGTGAATATCGTAAACCCACTTCAATTTTATCCCCAATGACCAATTCATGTCCTATACATGAAAAACACATAAAGCAGAAGTAAAGTATTGGATTACAATAAGAAACCAAATTAAAACCCTTAAAACAACAATGCTCATTTATTTGAATGTGTATATATATATATATTGAATTACCTTGCAAACGATGGCTTATCGCTGATATCTTCCTCCTCAGTAATTAGGAAGGGTAAAAGAGGGGAGAGCAAAAGGCAGTAGGCAAAATCTAAACGGGGTGAAAGATAGTATTGTGAAGAGAACATGGGTGTGCAACTGTTTTGTTATTGAATTACTTTGTTACCCTTTGACACTGTTTGTTGAAAGGTTAAGGAGTGAAATAAGTAAAAATGAATAAGGGCAAAATAGGTAGACCAAGAAAAACGACAGGCTTTCCAAATCTAACTACCAAAATTGGCATGGATTTTAATAATGGTATAGATATTAGAATTCTTTTTGGTCACATTTATTAAGAAATCCAAACAAAAAGAATAAGGGTAAAGCTCAATTTGCACCTTATCATTTGAAGTTCATTTTAATTTGTTCCCTATTATTTTATTTGCTTCAAAATTTACCCCATTGTTTACAGTCTCGTTTCAATTTTCCTCTTACTCTTTCAATTATTGTAATTTACTCCTTACACTTTTAAACTCATTTCAATTTATCCTATATTTAGTGTCTTGTTTAATTTTTCCATATAATTATTATTTTTATTATAAAAATATAATAAGCAATTGAAATAATAATTATAAGTTAATTAAATATTTTGGTGAAAATCATTTATAAGTCATAACATTTATATCTTTTAACATAATATTTAGTAAATTTATCTCAATAATTAATAGTTTATAAAAAATTAAAAAGATGTAATACACATATCACCTATCTCTTAACTAAACCACTTAGATACTATAAATATTCTGAGAAATTTTAGGCTATTATTTCAATGAGTTATTTTTATTAAAGTTAAATCTATTAATAATAGGGGCAAATTGAAACAAGACAAAAGGACTTCGATAAATTAGAACGAGTCTAAAAGTACCGGGAGCAAATTGCAAAAAATTAAAAATTAACAGAGCAAATTAAAAAAAAATTGGAAACGATAGGGAGTAACTTGAAAAAAATGAAAAAATATAAGACAAATTGGAATAAGAATAAAAGAATAGGAACAAAAGTATTACCATCTATTACCCCATATGAATAGGATCGGTTCCAATTACTCAAATCTTTAAACCACGAGAAAAGCTACAACATACACTTAAAATTATTTTTTCCCTTTTCTTTGTTTGAGACTTAATTTGTCAAATTTTCATCATCTGCCTCTAAATGTCTCTAGCTTCCAAGGTTAGCAATCTATTTTCTTTTCCCCTTTTCTGGTTTTCTCCAAAAATTTCTAGTAATTTTTTTATCGAGAACAAAATAATCAAAATGCTTTGGGTATTCTTATAATCGTTTCCATTCTCAAGGCCTATGAATCATTGGATTGCTACATTCCAGCCTCTCCCGCTCTGCCTGAGGACGTTGTCTTGGTAGTGTTGAGCCGAATGCCAGTCGGAGAGAAGATGGGATTTAGACTCTCAGATATACAATAAACTCCATATTACTAACATGGGTGATGATGCGAACCAATTCGCTGAACATCATCTTGGGACATTCTCCTATGTATAATGATGTTAGTTATGTACCCTGTAACTTTTTTCACCCGGAAAGACTTTTTTACAACCATCAACAGCCAGAGAAAAGTCGCACTGGACCCTCCTTCAGAACCTCAAAATCCACCAGCACCTCTGGTCCAACGATGACAACTCTTTTAAGCGTATATATTTCATGTTTACTTCTCAAAAAAGGAGAGAATCAGATAATGCGCCTGCAATTTTATCTGTTCCGCAATGTTGTTTGGGGATGTGATGATGAGATTTATGGCAGTATTTGCAAGAAGCAGCAGCTCAAGATTTTGAATACAAGGATCATTCTTTGAAAGGTTAAGAGTTAAATACGTGCACCTTTGAAAGACTCAATAGCCTATTAATTTAAAGCACAACCTACTTTGAGCAAAGTAAGTTTTTAGTCAATGTATCATGTCTACTATTGGAGGATTCAAAATCTCTGCAACCTAAAAATCACTTCACATCAAGGATGTGCAAAGCAAATATGAAAATTGGAACCTGGAATTATGCACTAAAAGTACAAATACACACAAATATCAATAGAGAAATGCCACACCGGCCTAAAGTTTTTATCCAATTCTCTTAACCACTGACATGGTAAGAAAAATATTTGAATGTGATTAATTTTTAATTATATTGCATTAATGACTTGCATTAAAATTTTCTTTCCACATCAGCAGGTAAGAAAATTGGATAAAAATTTTGGGAATGCATAGGATTACTGGAATCAATATCACTACAAATGTTTTCACGAGTTGCCAAAGAATCCTTATTGTTCATGTTCATTGCCCCCGCTTTCTTCTTTTTTCTTCTTTGATAATGAATTATTATCTACCACCTTGAAAATGGAACTTGTGTGCTGATACTACTGTGAAGATTGAAAACATCACTCTTATCAAACTCAGATGATATGCAAAACTCAAATATCTATGCATAACCGATCCGAGAGGTATTTGCATGTAAAACAACTTTCCTGTATAATCCTTTTATCTAGCAAATTAACATGAGAATTTGCTACTTCGAATGCTCCTATCAGAATGTATTAATCATCGCCTACAATTTGATAGGCGTGTCATTTTTCGCTCAAAGGATTAAAGTTTATATAGGATAATATAAAATTCCAAAATTAATGCAAGAAAATAGGAAAATCAATAATCTGAAACATGCAGAATGACAATAGAACTTAGCTCATCAGAGCTGGCAAAGTAATTAAATACAAATCATCTGGAACTCAAATAAGAAGCCGGATATACTTACCACAAAGCACAAACCATTATAGTTGATATAAAAGTGACATCTTGCCAGAGAAAAGAGAATCACGTACACGATTCAACATTATGCATACCAGTCACAATTCCTCTTGAAATTTACGGTATCCATTTTCTCAAGAAGAAAGATGGTTTAGCAAGATGCGGTGAAGATGGCTAGAAAAGGTGAAGAGGATATGAAAAAAATTATCTAACTATTTAACGCCAAAAATAATCATCCTATTACCCAAGTGACTAATACAAACAGAGGTCCTAATTCATAACAACCAAAGATACAAGAGTTTAAAGCAAACAAACACAACTCAGGAATGTATAAACGACAAAAACTGAAAACCAAGAAACCAAGTCATTTGAGTTGGAAAACAATGACAGTGCACAATTGTAAAAATATCATAAAAGTCAAAATCTTTCTCAAGCACAAAATGATTTTCTCAACGAAGAATCTTAGCTCTTAGCTGCCAGCTTTTCTTTTTGTTTTCTGCATCTTCAGAACCTTCTTAACGATCTTTTGCTCTTCCACCAAGAAAGCTCGAACAATCCTGCAAAATATATTGAATAAAGAGCAAATCCGAATGCATTAAACAAGCAACACTTACGAAGATTCCAAAAGCACATACCTCTCTCTGACAGCACCTCCAGATAAAACACCACCATAAGCACGATTCACGGTCCTCCTATTCCTAGATAATCTAGATCTCTTGTATTCAGTCAGTCTCAAATGAGGAATCTGCAGACAGAACAGAGTCAAGACATGTTTACTGTGAAAGAAGTACTCAATTGGAACGCATGCCGATGACTGAGCCCATAACCACCATAATTCATACTTGCATATGCTGCACTACCATAAAAAGCCTTCACAGTAAATAGGCTGGACTTCTATATAAATCGAAGTTAGAATCACACACAGAGGAGGGCCAAAATAATCTATCCATGTCCAAACCCAAGTGCTCAACAGTGATTCTAGAATTATTGGTTTATCTTCTAATTTCAAATTTTTGCTGGTTTCAAATAAAAACTTCTAAAATATATTATATATTATATATTATAGTTCAAAGCCGACTTTCTGAACTGATATTTACTTTCAGAATCGTAGATAAAAAATAGTCTTAATTACGTATAACTTCTGTGAAATATTGTACAAATGACGAACTAAGAGCAGAAACAGAGATATTTGATCATAATAACCTCAAGGAAACCTAGAATCCTTAACATATGAAATCCCTCTCGTAAAACGTCAATAAGCATGAGGATAAGAAGCAACCCAAATTAAAAATCATTCTACCTTTTTACTCACTTTCAGCACTACTAGCTAAAAAATATTCATCCTTTTGTTCAACACTTTCACCTAAAATCCCTAATATATTTACACCCTCAACACCAAGATCAATATTCTACCTTTTTTCTCACACTTTCAGCACTCCCAACTGTAAAATGCAAGAAAGATGCCTCACAAGCCATAGACCAAGTATCACCCAAAACTATTCAATGGAAAGAGCACATGCAATCACGCATAAATATCACCCTACTCAGCCAAATTCACAATCTTACGTAGCTGTGTCTTTGTTGGTTTGGCTGGTAGGGAGACTTTCCGGGGATTATTACTTGTGTAATCATAAAAACCTAATTTTTAAGGAATTTTAGACCAAGCTTTTTATAAACTTTTAGATCGGATGTCCAGCACCAATCAAGGCCGGTGGAGCGGAGGGAGGCTGAAAAGGTGAGCACCCCTAAGCGAGCCTTTTGCACAAATTTGAAATATCCCCCATGTTTAAGAAGATGAGAACTAAAAAGGCTTCATGTCCACTCATAACTCTTAAGTATTTTGTTAAAAAGCGTAATCATCCAAGTAACTCCCACATCAGTACATCTTCAGAGCATTCGGTAACTCAACCTTATACCTTTAGTTGTCGTTCACAAAACCTTAAGCTCCCAAACATCCAGTCAGAGACAAAATGAATCATATAGATGACTAAGATATAAAATGAACACAATTATGAGCTTAAAATTACATACCCCTTGGATCCTCTTCCCAGTGACGGGGCATTTAGGCCCACTAGCTCTCTTCTTAGTCGTCTGATACACCAACTTCCCACCTAAACACTCATCAGTACCATATTATTAGGCAACAAGGATAGAAAGCAGAGTACAATTTACTTACACAGAAGAGATAAAACAGAATAAAGTTAATAAAATGAACAAATATATAAAAAAATATGTGCTTATGCAGAATGTATATGTGCATTCATTAGTATCAAAAAAAATTTTAACACAATGATGAAAAAAAAGTAAATTTACATACACAGGAATAGAAAAAATCGAATTAGATTAAAAAAAAGAAGAAATACAAGAAAGAAATGTGCTCATGTATACTCAGTTATTCATTAATATAAGGGCATTCCCACCCGATAATCCATTTCCAGCAGCTAAATTTTAACCAAATAATTTGATCTCCAAATCAGAGGCTAAGTTCTGGAGAATATCCAGATCAAATCCCCTAGCACAGGAGCATTCACACCAGTCTTTCTTATTTACTTTATGGCATCATTTGGTATCAAAGCTTTGGTCGATGACAATTGAATATTGCAGCAGACGAAGCATAAAGCGAATTCTGCAACGTTTTCATGATTTGTTAAGATTTTTACCTCTTTTGAAAATATGACATCTTGTAATTTTTTATACAAACAAATACAATTACTCTTTTTATATCTTCTTTTTTTGGAAATATCCATGTTAAAAACATGAAAGTATTAGTGAATGTTCGCATTAAATTCCCTAGCCTTAAAAGCAAGCACTCACAACAGTCTTGATTATTTACTTTCTAAATCTGACTTACGGAAAGCTATTTGTCATACAAAACAAAAATTGACCATATTCGGATTTTCAAAACAAATTGCCTATACAATCTATTTCTTAATTTTTTTAATTTTGGCAGTAAAAATTTATTTTTTATAGAGTGTGTGACAAGTCAGGCTCCGTTTGGTACAAGGATTACTCGTGAGAAAATATGACATAAAGAAAAATTTCTCCACAAAAAATCAAACATTCAAGCACAACATTTTCTTTTCCGTCACATTTTCTTTCAATAAATCCTTACACCAAATGCATTGCCAGTATAGCAACTTGCAAAAAAAATTCCGGTATGTAAAGACTGGATTAGTCGCATTTCTCCTTTTTCTTTCTCATTTGAGAAAGGGGAAGTTAATTTTGAAAGGCTGATGTGAATGATCTAAAAAGGGGAATGAACAGCAATCCCCCAATTCAAGGACATCGGTGTAGATACAATCGTGTAGCGTTCCCTAAAACTTAATCTCTAAAATTTAGTTTAGGGACTCATCTAGAAGCACCGGTGCTAGCGGACTTGAAGAAATTAAGCAATAGCGTAATACTGCTACAGATGTAACTTTACATACCCAGATAAGATAAAACAGAATTAATCTCATATAATGAATAAATAAAATAGAAGCGATTGCAGGTAACAGGTGCGTATATAATGAGTATGTATGTATATGTGTATGCATATACCAGGGGTCTTGACGATCCTGTGCTGGTTGGATTTGGTGGCATAGCTATGGCGCTTGCGGTAAGTGAGACGCTGCACCATCTTTGCAGTAAGCTCAGCTCTCTCTCTCTCTCCCTCTCTCTCGCTCTCTCTTCTTCACGGAGGCTGGACTCGAGAGAGAGACGTACAAAAACCCTAGTTATCAAAGTTCCATTTTACCCTTTTTTTTGTTATTGTTGGGCTGGAGTTTGGGTCGCACGTAGTTCAACTGGATCTTGTTTTGGACTTTTAGCCCATATCAAGAAATAGCCTTGAGTTTCTCAAAAAGTTCTTTTGACTTGGTTGATTCTAGAAGCATATGTATGATAATATTTAATAAAAAAAATTTAGAAGTATTGTGATAAATAGGGTGGTTTTTGTAAAAAGGTGATTCTTTTATTGTAAAAAAATAAAAGTAGGCATGGATTGTAAATATAACTAGAAAAATTTTAATATATTTTCGTAATTTATGTTAGGGAAACAGAAGCAATTTTTTACTAAACATTACTACCTATTTTGCATTAAGAGAAATAACAGAAGCATCCTCGAAAAGCAATCTCAAACATAGCCTGAGATAGAAAACTCATTTGTCGTTTGGAACTTATTTTGTAACATTCGATTGTGTTTTTAAATTTAGAGTTTAATAAGACTTTAATTACCAAATTGGGTTTCGAGTAGTTGGACTGTAAATAAGGAATTAACATTCAGTGGCACGCGGCAACAACACGCAAGGCCCATTTCATTGTATTTTTGACATGGCGCAAATCTTAAATTAGCCCATTTTTGTTGAGGTTGGAAATATGAAATATTTTCAAAATTGCCAATACAAAATCGAAAATAAACAACTTTCTTCATGCTGTCAATTTGATCAAACAATCAAAAATCAAAATAAAATAATTCCCACACTTTACTATATTATCCACGATTATCAATAATATTATGATTATGTGTCACTGATTATAAACCCCTTCACGAGAGGTCTTAAATTAGCCCTAATTCAGCAACCATTGAGGATAGCGTATAGTGCTCAAATAGCCTGTTATTTTTTTACCCATTAACTTTGTATTTGTAACTCGTCAAAGGAATTAATTTTGAGTAATTTATTTAAGGTGAGGTCCATTTAAAATATTTCGCTATTTTTTGGTGGGAGATAGAACTCTTATTGTGGGTCTCAATAAAGTATATTCACATGGCAAAAATAATTAATTATGTGAATGAAAATTAACTTCAAAGTAACTATAAACGACTAAGGATCTCTCTCAAATTGATTGAAAGGACCGGTTAGGAAACCCTCTCGGATCGGCTAGGACCTTGTTTAGGTTCGACTAGCCTAAATAGGACCAGCTAGCTTGGGGTTAGGTCCAGCCAACCTGAGATAACGCGCGAAAACCATTCAATTTTGTAATTGAATATTCTGTGCGGTTTGGGAGTTACAAACTCATAAAGAGTATTACAGTGAAGTTTTGGCTGATTTGAAATATCTCTTCTGACATTTGTGCCGATATATATACGCTATTCATTAGAAATAGAGAAAGAAAAAGAGAAGGAAAAAAAAAGAAAATTTTTTATTGTCTTCGTATATAATCTCAACAATATATATACATACACATTCATTTCACATAAATAATACCACACCATCAAAAGTTCGACCATACATCTCAAGTGTAGATTTTTTCGGGACGTAGAAAACAAGCATTGTATATTGGAAACTCATTGCCGGTGCAGACAAAAACACAATCGGTGGTGGACAAATTGAATTTAAAGTTGGAACAAGGAATTTATGCGATCTCATATGCTATTCAATCCAAATTAAATTCAATTGCTATAACTTATTACTTATTTTGTTATTTATTCATAAATTATTATTTATTTATAAGGATCCCAACAAAAACTAATGACCCTAGTTAGTTTGTTTTGTAGTTTGATTTAAGTTCTATACAATGCCTGAATTTCAAGTTTCCAATTTTCACAAAACCATTTCGAATTCCACACACAAAATTGAATCATGCGTCTTATGAAACAAGGGTTTGAATGAAACAAAAGAATCCAATGAAGAGGAATGACTATCATTAATCAAACACATAGTCGGACTTCTAAACCCCATAAATATTTTATAGTCTGACCAAAAAAACAAAATTATACTACCATTATTCAACTTTACAAAGAAAAAAAAATACTAGCTAGAAACCGCACCGAAAAGAACATGCCCTAAATTGGTATGACTTTGAAAGAGTCACTCTATTAAATGCACTGGGGCCTTCACTCCACATAAGTCAACCTTATTCCTCTCTATATTCACACCACAATTCAATGAACTAATGGTAGTGACACCTTAGATAACATGGGCTTCAATACTTACAAAATCAATACATCTAATTGGACCCCACGTCTGGCCGCCCGGTCAGGCTTTGTCCTGCAAATCTGAATTATTTATTTTAAATTGATAGTTAAAATTAAATTTTATTTTTTTAAATTAAATTTTATAAAAAGATTGATTTTTTAATCTCAATTATTAGATATTTAAAAATGAATGGCTCCTTCAAATAGACCCCATAGTTTCCATCCAATTGGATAGGCGGCAGCTTCTTTTTCTACACCTATTTTTCGGCTCAATTTTCTTCACACTATTTATGATTTTTGGGAAGCGGTACAACTTACAAGTGTAAATATTGCAACACACCGTGGCGGCAATTGTTGTTGAAATTATATGAAAATATTACAAATTGAAGAGAAAGGTGACTAATATAATGGGTAAAATCCATTTTGCCCCCTCTCTTTACTTTGAATTTCAATTTATTTTCTATCCTTTTATTTATTTCAAATTGTCATTTATCATTTCCAATTTCTTTTTAATTTTTCCCTTTAATTTTAATTTATTGAAATTTACTCATCATATTGTTAGATTAAATTCTAATTTATCCAAATTATTTATTGTCTTATTTCAATTTATCCCCTATCATTAATAGATTTAACTTTAATCAAATATAATTTATTGAAATAATAACATAAAATTTCTCAATTTGTTTTTAGCGTGCAGGTAGTTTAGTTAAGGAATAAATGATTTATTTAACACATCTTTTTTAATTTTTATAAATTAATAATTATTAAGATAAATGTACTAAATATTATAATAAAAGATGCATTAAAAATGTTATATAATCTATAAATAATATTTTTTTAACCAAAATATATCTACTAACTTATAACTGTTATTTCAATCACTTATTATATTTTTATAACTGAACATAATAATTATAAGGGTAAATTAAACAATGCAAAAAGTAAAAAGATATAGGTGAATTAAAACTGAGTCTAAAAATATAAGGAGTAAATTACAATAAATGAAAGAATAGTTGCCAAATTGAAAAAATACTATAAATGATGTAGTGTCATTTGAAATAAATGAAATGAAAGATGATAAACTAAAACGAAACCCAAATAACGGGGGACTTTATCCTTTAAAAATATTCATAAGCTTCACGCAGGCAAGGTGTAATTTTCGTATTTTTATGTTTTTCCCCTTTTTAATAACTTCATTCACTTTTACATAGTAAAGAAGGCTAAAAATTCATGTACATGGAACTCTAGATAAATTATTGTAATGCCCTTGCCCCATCAATAACTAATTAAATTATTTCTTCATTCAAATATCACTAAACTTGTATATTGTCCTTAAAAACCACACTTTTACCTACTTTTAGAGAAATGATATCTTGATTATCAAGAAAAAAAAATTAAAAAATAA
>MKEJ01008141.1:0-16853 GCA_001753735.1 Embelia ribes | reverse complement strand
CTCTCTCTCTCTCTCTCTCGGTAGAAGTCTCCTTCCCTCCCATGGCGGCCTTGGGGCAACTGCTAACTCAAGCTCGCCGCTACTGCTTCACCAAATCCCATTCTTCTCATCTCTCTTCTTCCATCATCCTCCTTCAATCTACACCGTCCACGCCTCCACGTCATCCTTCACACAAACCGTTTTCTGATTCAGAAAAACAGGTAAATTTCATCAAATGGGTTTTTATTATCTATTTTCGAGCTCATTTGGAAACGGCTGTTCTGAAAAAATGGTTAATTTGTCAGTAAAGTTGATATGATGATTTTGGATTTTTTTTTAAAGTTCTTTTTTGATGATTGAGCCACTGTTTACTATCATTTAAATTTATATACATTGTTGATAATGGGTTTTTGCAAAATTGTTGTTAATTGCAAGTGATGATTTAAAATGAAATGGTACAACTCCATATATATTTTGAGCAATGCTAGTGCAACCAAAAACCCTATCCGAAACACTTACTCATACTATACTCAGAAATTAATTACAATACATTAAATATAGTACAACCCAAAATAGCAATTTTTTCGTGACATGTAGCGCCATGTCAGCGGGTAAGATTCGTGGGTAAGGATAAGCGGGTCGCAAAGCATATGCCACATAAGTTGAAACTATAGGTAAAAAATTCATCAGTGCTAAAGCTACAGATAAAAATTTTTAGACAAATGATTGTACCATCTATAAAAGTTACCCAATTCTCTTACAAGGTGTCAAGGAGAATTTTTGTATGTAATTGGTTTTTAGATATATTGCATTAATGACTCAACTAAGCTTCTCCTTGCCACGTCAGCAGGTAAGGGAATCAGGTTGAAGTTTCGGATGGATGTGACATTGCTCAAATTTTTAACACTTAAATTTGAAATATATAGTGGGGTTTTTTTTGAAAGATATGGTGGGGGGAGCTGAAGTCCTCTAGCCACCCTTTAGTTCCATACTTGTGCCGAACCATCTCAACCGTCAGTTCATCTTTTATTGAGAATTGACGACACATATTTTGATTAAGGCTTAGTGTATTGTTTTCAGTTTTGATAAGATTTTGAGGACTAAGGAGTGTGATTTGTTTAATTACATTGTTTTCTTATATTGCCAATTACTATGCATGAGTAGCTATTGCTTTCGATGCTTCGTATATTTCTTAGGACTGAAAGCCCTAATCTTTACGTTCTTTATCCCCTAATCAAAATTTTAATTCACAGTTTTTTCCTCACATATGGCTAGTTGATGTTCCTTCTATGTATGCAGAGTGGGTTTTCTTTTCTTGCTTGTCGAAGATTTTCGACATATACCGACACTCCCAAATCAGGTGATGGTGCCTTTCCCTCTGATTTGTTGTCTACGAAGAAAGTTGCTGCTCCAGAACATAAGCAAGGTATGGGAAAGTCTAATGACTTGATAGAGTTTCATTCCCAGCTACTGACATTCTAGTATATAGAAGAAAAAAAGATACCGAATTTAACTTTAGGAACTGGCTAGACTTCCTATGTGCTTATCTTGATTGGTGTATGATAAATTGTTGCTGTGATGTTTTATGTGCACTAAGATTGGCAGAGGAACCCCCTTTTTCCTTTATTTACTTGATAATTTCAGCTTGAAAAGAATTAAAGGACAAAGCTGCCAGGCTTCTTTAATTCTGATTCGGGTTCTTTAAGGGACTTAATTATCATAAAGAAAAGGCTTGTTCAAGGGACCCTATTGTTCGTTCCAACTATTTACACAAAATTTCATCCCTGGGACTGGGCTGCTATGGACTTTTCTTCCCTTGTTATAGCAATGACTTGTCTTTTCTTGCTTGTTCCAACTAATTCCTCCTATTGTTTGAACAATTTTATATGTGAAAACTAGCTAAGTTATTCCTTGCTCTATTTTAACTGCCTCTGCTTGATAATTTAGCTTATGATGAGTGAGTGTATAGCTTTTCGTGCCTTTTGGTTCATGATGTTGAATGTAGCATCGATTGGAGAACTGAATTAAAGTCAGTTTATATTTGCTTAGTTGTTGTAATACCTTTGCATTCCTCTCAAGTAATGTAATCCCAGTCTTCATTAAGAACTCTTGGTAATTGTTTCCTAGTTATCCCCTTCACTGATAATGGGTGCCATAAGCTGCGAAGGTTTGACATACATGATTCTATGTTTGTTTGGCTGATTTTATTATGAAATGGAGCAATTGCTTTCAGTGAATAAAATATTTTGTTATCTTATTCTGGTTCCTGCAACATAGGTGTGTACACATGGTAATGCAAGGTTTACAGTCTCTTTATTGTTAGGAATACTTTTCTAATATAGTGAACTGATGTCTTAGGAATCTATCAGGATTTGGTGATGCCTATTACAAATTTTCATTATGAAGACAAAGGTTTTATGGTTTTGGCTGGTGATGTATTTGACGTACCTATCAGGAAAGATATTGTCCATCGTGTTGTTCGATGGCAGCTTGCAAAGCGACAACAGGTAATTATGATAGGAGCCTGACGGTGAGAGGACAGTGTAGACACAAATATTTAACTCAGCTTTAAAATTTTGAATTAGTGGGTTCACTTTCCTTTCCCTTACCCCATGACAAACAAATATTGTTCTTCTAATTGTGCATAAGACTATTGGTTCTTTTAAAATCTCCGTGCAGGGAACACATTCAACAAAGACTTTAAGTGAGGTGAGTGGGACCGGAAGGAAACCATGGAACCAAAAGGGTACAGGCCGTGCAAGGCATGGAACGCTTCGTGGGCCACAGGTAGGCGTTTTTTCAATTTTTTCAGTGGGATGATCTGCTTTAGCATTACTTTGTTGTTTAACAGATGCATGCCTAAAACTAATATTAATAAAATTGAGGGGGCGTATGTAACAGTTTAGGGGAGGTGCCGCTATGCATGGCCCAAAGCCTCGAAGTCATGCTATCAAGCTAAACAAGAAGGTTAGGCGTTTAGGGCTTAAGATTGCATTATCAGCTCGTGCAGCAGAAGGAAAGGTGAGTCTCTCTCTTTATCTCTCTCGTCTCATTAGCATCATCTCTTATCATCACTAACAGACTCCATCGCAAAACTTTTACAGCTGATGATTTTTGATGATTTGGAGGTTCCAACTCATAAGACCAAGAACATTGTGAACTATGTCAAGCAATGGGAGGATGCAAAGAAATTTCTGCTGGTGGATGGTGGTCCAATCGATGAAAAGCTCAAGTTGGCTACCCAAAATCTTCACTATGTAAACATATTACCTTCGATTGTAAGTGAAGCTTACTTTGTCAATTTCCACCTGTTGATTTGCAACTTACCTTAGATGTGTCTTCAGTGTGGCTTAACTTGCGTATTAGTATAAAATCAACTGACCAAAATTTTCCCATTTAGATACATGTCTGGCTTCTGATTTTTTTGTTGGCGTTTGCTTTTTTTTTTTTCAGGGTTTAAACGTCTACAGCATTCTGCAACACGACACGTTAGTGATGTCGCGTGATGCGGTGAATAAAATTGTGGAGCGAATGCACACTCCAATTAATCGCTAAAGTTATGTGTTTGTAGCTTTGAGGCTGATATCCATCCAACTAGTGTTTCCCAATCATTTCATGGTTTGAGCAAGTTCATTTGAGATCATTTTATTTCCCCCAAAATTCGAATTACAAAGATGATATGGAAATTGAGGCATCATTGTAGAAATCTGATCTCTCTGTGTTCTGTTGGTTTAGTTTATTTTCCCCATTTGGTAATTTAGTTTTAGTTGCTAGCGCAGCCCCTTGTATAAGATTTTTCTTGATTATTTACAGTAAAAACCTCGTGAAAACACTAAGCGATTTTGAATATTCGTACTGTTGCCACAATCAAAATGGTGTGGTCTTATTCGATTGTAATTTATCAGATTTTTTTTACTTAAAAGTTGGATAGCATTTGGTTGCTCAACTTTTAAGTTTGAGCGTATTTATTGTTTTGGCCTAAATAAGTTTTAGATTTTATGTTGAATGCGAGTAACTCGTTTCTCAATTGGAAACAAGTTGACTTATTTGCTTAACAGCTACGACCAAACAAATCCTGTGAATGCATGGCAAGCTCGTAATGGAAAGTTAGTTAATAATGCATGTGTTATCATACACATGATAGCAACTACAAAGGCAAATGCAATGAAACCAATGGTGTTCAATATGACATGAAATTCTACTATTAGCTTCAATTGTAACCTAGTATTTGGCTAAACCAGCGCTTCAGAGTTCTCCCTTTATAGACAAGTGATCAAATATTGACCATCAACTTGTAACATCGGCGTCCAGTCCAGCAATCATCGTGCTCAAATGTTTGTCATGCCATGTGTTACATAAAAGGTAGCTCCAACGGTATAGGAAGCACAGCCACTACACTTTGTTACGTGAATACTTCACCTATCGACCGTAACAAAATAATTGAACCTGCAACCGACGAGGAAAAAAAAATAGAAAATGGCCAGCTTCAAAAATAGTACTAAAACCATCAATCCAATTCTAAATTGGAGCAGGAAAACAGTGGCTGAAAGCAAAATCCAATTGACCACCTAGTTTACATTTTAATACATGTAATTGTTCCAAAATTAAACCAAAAAACAAAAGATAAAAATATATAACAGCTAAAAATCGGGGAAAATTGCTCATCACGGAGAAACTATCTCAATTTACCAAAATCGAAATAGACTCCAGACTCTAATCGCGCCTGGTCCTCCTCCGAGGTGCAGCAGCGGCGGCATCAGTATCTTCTTTCTCATCCTGCTCTTCTTTCTTTTCACCGCTAGCTTCACCTTGGCTGTTAGACGTCTCAGCTGTTGACGTGGCACTGGTCGGTTTTGCCTGGAAATATCACAGCGTTTGCAAAATCGAATATATGTTACAAACCAAACCAAACGCTGAATCCGTCCAATTGTACGAACTCAAAACTAAGGACATTCAAGTATCTTTACCAAGGAGGGCAAGCAACTTACAGGCTTCTTCCCACCGAAGAGGATCTTGAAAAGGACTGAAAGGATCACAATTATGACGGAAACAATGACACCAATTGTGAGGTTTGGTTGTTTCTCTGCTTTCTCAATAAGATCCTGCATATATGAACCAAGCAAGACAATATATCATATATCAAACCATAATTGTAGGAAGTATCGCTGTATGTCTACAATCTATCAGTGGAAATATCTACTTACCAAAATTTGAGACTTTTGGGCACTCAAGAAAGGAATGTCGGCAATTTTGTAGAGAACATCAAACACAGTTTTCTGCAAACACCATGTGAGCCAAAATACATCAATAAAGAATCACATTACAAACTCAGCAAAACAAAACAACATAAGAATGGAACAAACAATTACCTGGACACCTTTGAGACCATCGGAAAGCCCAGAAGCAGCTTCCTCAGCCTTTTGCTTTTCCTTCTCAACTTCGAATTTCGGCTTCCAGGTCTTCACCCTGTATGACTCAGCAATCTTCTCGTCGCCAGCTATCAAGATGTTGTCAAACAAGATACCATCTTGCATGGTCCAGATCTCAATTCCGATAGCAGCAATAGGCTCAAAGTCGGGTCTATCGAGCTCGAAATAGTTAGGGTTAGCAATCTCCTGTGGCTTCCAAATACCCTTGTAGTTGGGGTTATCGATCATAGGGGCGTGCCATTTCCCCTTGTAGGCTGGGTTCCTCTTCATTGGCCTCTTCCACTCGCCACAACCAGGAGCAGCCTCACACTTAGGATTATCAATCTTAGGTGCCTCAAATTCACCATCTTCCTCATCATCCCAATCCTCTGGTTTAGTAGCCTCAGGGTCATCGATCTCTTCGGGCTCATCGTCTAACCACCCCTCAGGTTTCTCAGCTTCCTCATCGAGAATTTCCATGGGTGCATCCTCATCCCAATCCTCTGGTTTCACTGCTTCGGGATCAGGGATTTTCTCTCTCTCATCCCAATCCTCGGGCCTCTTATCATCAGGGTCGGGGATAGTCTTGGATGGGATAAGTGCTGGTTCAAAGTCCTCGCTAGAGAGAAAGTTAGCTTTCTTCTTCTCTTCGCCGTCAATAAGAATACGAACCTCATTGTTGGGCTTAAGAATGGCAGCGTAAACATGAGTTAGCTTGTCAGATGGGACCGAGGGTGGGTACTTGAGATGATGCTCAATATATTCTCCATTCTTTGGGTTCTTGTGCTTTAGAATGAAGTGGACCTTGTTTGTCGCCCCACATTTATCAGGGCCGAACATGATAGAGTAAGGAGATTCGTTGTCGAATTCCTTGGCGACCCATCCGGCCTCCTGAGGGCGGAGATATTTTAGATATGCACCACCGCACTCGAGCCCCTCCTGGAGGCGGGTTTCGAATTGAAGGACAATGGTTCCATCCTTGAAACTGACGGGCTCATCAAGCTCCTTAACTATTGCATACTTCTTGGCCTTCTCGCTCACAAGAAGCCCATAATCATCATGTCCCTTGCTCTTTGCGTGTTTCCACACACCTAATAACACATCACACCACGTATAAACAACTCCATGAAACCCACAATACCCTTAAATGTTTCGGCATATTAAAACTGTTGAAGCTGTGATATATACATCAGGTCCTTTAGAAATATTTAAAACGGATCGCATCCTCCCAAAACTAGGAAAAACCATTGCGAAAATTTCACAGGTATGGATGAATAAAAGATGATAATGACAGAGTACAAAAGAAACACCACATAAAAGATGCTCACGTGGATGATTTAGATATTTCAAAACCAGAATCTGAATTTGAAAATCAACAGAAACTCAGAAATTGCAATTTTAGTATGTTCTATATTAATGATGAGTAATCATAATGGGCATCATACAGGAATTCTGGGACCACTCTTTCCAGAGTAGGGCATTGAGGCAAGACAGAGACATTATAAACGAAGAATATCAAGAACAGGTATTCCCAACACAACCATTATTATTTTTTTTAGCTCATCAACTACCCACAAGGCCGATATATAATCCCAATAAAACTATATAGAGTGCAACAATTACAACTCCAATTTTTCCCTTAGCTGAAATTTCTATTGCTTCACACAATCCGGAAGAAGCCTCTATAAAGCCACTGCTACTACATTACTCAATGTATAACCGATAAGATTGAATATATGTGGTAAGCGAGAAGGAAACTGCATCTAACCTAAATGATTTGAAATATAATTACCAAACATGCAGACATATAATAAACTCACAGTTTTCCAAACAAGAACTCCATTTAAAGTGCCAAAAAATCTTCACATTGCTGATAGAGATATCTCACAAGCACATTTCCTAATAATAATTGAGGTGCACCCTAAGATATAGATACATATCCAAGTTAAAGCCTGGATTGTTGTTTGATGGTGTTTCTGTTTTGTAACATGTGATGTTCGATAAAAGCTAAAGCTCTTGCTTTTAAAAACCAACATCTGCTTTTTTAGGCTAAAATTCTGGCTTTTTTAAAACTGGTTTTTCTTTTTCAAATCATAATTAGGAGAATAAACTCAAATTCTAAATAAATGGATTCTTTAATCTTTTTGCCAAAAAAAATAAACCAAACACAATCCTACTCTCAAATCAACTTCTAAAATTTATCTACAAAAACACTAAACTATATCCGCATTGACAATCAACTTTTAAACGCAATTTAGAGAAGCAAATCTTGAAAACCACTAACATTTTTAAACTAATCTTAAATTTAGCCATTAGACTGCCCCGCCAACACGTGGCAACAACAACTATCAATTCAAACACCAAACACAGCTGAAATAGGTAATGCAGAAGTAGTTAACAGCACCCAAGCACATAGAAACGGAACAACAATATTAGCAGGGATGAACATATAAGTTTGCTAGAAGCCTATAGCTTTGAAATTTTCCAACGGGTATTTTTTAGTGTAAAAAATTTTAAAGCAGCTTTAGCACCCTATAAAACTTCCAACCTTTAGCCTCGATGAGTAATTTTATACGAGTTCAGCGCCCCCAATATCGTCCTCATATCCTAACCCTGGGTCCATCGTCCTCGATATTAACATCTTAACGAAACAGTCAATTGTACACAACAATATCTATCGATCAACAGTATATAATAAATTCATGTCCACATTTACAAACCTTGGTAATCTCCCTTCTCGGACACGATCCATTTCCCCTCAAACGACTCGTCAAACGACTCGTAAAAGATCTACAACATAGAAACACACAAAATAAAGATATAAACAATTACATACGCACATATATATATATATGTGTGTGTGTGTGTATGTGTATATATCTACGATTATAAAAATGAGATCTGTTACCGGATCGGTAGAAGCGCAGAGCTGAGAAGCGAACAAGGGGATCAAAATTAAAAGACTAAACTGTTGATAGAGCGTACGTTTAGCTTCTTCCATGAGTGAAGGGATCTGAGATCAAAATCAGTGATACATATATATATATATATATATATATATATGTACGTATATATATAGGGAGAACCGTAGGGGGAGATTGAGGAATTTATACATCAAAGTTGGAGTTGTTTCAGCCAATGGTATCGCGTGACACATGTCACGGCCCAATCAGAAAGGGCCACGTGGATAAAGTGCGTTGCTTTCGAAAAGATGCTATTACTCTTAATTGGGAAATGTACACTTTTGCCCCTCAATATTCTAAAACTCCTAAATGGCGCAATGGTGAAGATCTGGTTTTGGGCCGAAGAAATATGATTTAGCAATAAAAAATATTAAAATAAATTATGCAACTGCATTGTGCTATATTCTATTTCCATAATCTCTGAACTGTTATACTATTTTTAAGAGCATTAAATGTTTTATTTTATAAAAATTTATTTTTCATATTAAAAATTCATATATTTTAGAAACCGTTTACACCAATCTTTCTAAAAGTTTTGCTAAAAGCTACTAAAAATAATTATATATATTATGATAAAATATAAAAAAATTCCTTAATCTTAACCAATGATTTGAAGATTTGCTAAAAAAATATTATTTTTTAATAGAAATTTTATGAATAATAAATTTTTCCATTTCTGGATCGTGAGAAACTAAAAGGACTATTATGAGAAATTTTTCTTCTTCCAAACGAAAAATAAGAGGAGAAAATTCAGTTTTTAGAAACACGGTTGTGAAGGCTTTTAGGGGTCTTCGATCAATTTATTTTTGGGTGAATTGCAATGATGGTCCCCATTGTTTTGTATAAGATTTGTTTCGGTTCTCATATTTCAATTGAAGCATTTTTAGTGCCAAATTTTTAAAAAGTGACAGATTGTTTCCTCCAAATAATAAAAAAGTTGACGGATTTGGTCCGTTTCATAAAATTTTCCTGAATCCAGAATAAATATGAGTATTAGAAGGATTAACTTGGTCTGAAAAATACTACACGATAAAATTATGTGATTTTCATCAGTATGGATGGCTGTGTCATGATAATATACATATTATATTATAAATCCATATCACATTCTAGACTATCTTTTCAGAATCTCTAATCGGCTAGCTAAATATTATTTTTTAGCTATTTTGGTGAGTCAATCTCAAAAAGTTGGCTCCAACCCATTATCTATTTGGTTATCTATTTTGTCTCTCCTCTTTCTCACTCATCAATTTTAGCTATCCCTCTCTCACATCAAAGCTCTCTCCCTCCAATTTGAGCTACCGTTGTAAATATGACCATTATAAATATGATTATTGTAAATATAGCGGTTGTAAAATTTAACATTTAAATTTGATGACGTCGTATGACATGTCATCATTATAACACTTACGTGTTATGCCACATCGCATTTTTGAATTATATTATTGAAAATTAGTTGAAATACTTAACTAAAATAGAAAACGTGGTTTGAAAGGATTTTAAAAAGTTGTTAACTAAAGTAATCAATTAAATATTTAAATATATTTTGAATAATTATTTTGCTAAGTGTGATTGGAGATGCTCTAAGCGAAACTATTTACACGTAAAAAATAAAAAAATAAAAAAACTTTTACATCAATGAGCAATATTAATAATTTTTTTACTAATGAGTGTGCGTATAATATATTTAGATATTTACATATATATGTATAAACATCTCGATGAAAAAACAGGAAGAGCATGACAATCTAGTGGTGGCACATGTTTGGATAAGAAAACGAAAGTCCAGAGCTAAGCAAAATGGCAGTGGTGGTGGCCCACCGTTACTCCGCCGCTCTCCTCCGGCCACACTCCGCCGCATCCCACCGCCGCACTTCTACCTCTCCCCACCTCTCTTTCAAACCTCATCTCTCCGGCCACTCTCTCCCACATCTTGTTCGCATCTACGTTCACTTCTGTTATGCAGGTTGTATTCGTGCATTTAAATTTCTACTTCACCCTAAACTCATTGATCGCATTTTAGAAATTGATAAATTTTACTTGAATGATTATATTTATTACAATAAAATATCAAAATATATTGAATAATTATTATTATTATTATTTTTTGTTTGGGGGGAGAATTAATATTTCAAGAGAAAAACTGTGAACAGTACATTTATCTGCTCAGAAATCCACTGTACCATTTCTCCTCAGATTTTTAAAAACGAGGAAAGTACAAATACTGATTCTCATCCATGATTTCTCAAACGGAAGAAATGAAGCATTTAGAAAGACTACTGTGAATGCTCTTACATTTTAATGACATTTTTAATGAAAGGGGTAAAGGCATTCTCACCAATATCCCCATTTTCATCTGTAAGCTTTAATCCATATACATCAAATTCTTAAATAGAGGTTGCGTCGAAACTTAAAAGTAGATCTGGCCCTAGTCCGGGGTAGCATTGTAGCAAACCCCATAGTTCTCAAGGATTACACAGTGTTTGGATACACTGGTGGGCAAGTTCCCCTGGGTTAATATATGAAATTTAAGTTAAGCAGCCATATAGGGGCGCTAGTGTGATTGCCCTGAAATCATCATCGTAGTTCCACGCAAAGTTGTATTGGTTTCAAATATTGTTTCTGGTTTTTCCAGAATATTGTAGAACCGACTACTCATTGCCCCCCTCAAATTAATTGATTAATTGTTTATTTGGAAATGATTTCTTGGATAATATTTGGAAATCGCAAGATTCAAAAGCCCAATAATAATTGTGTGTAACTCTTCAGTGTTGACAGAAAATAAGTTGTTGTTTTTGTGTTTTTAGCGTAGGTTACCTGTTGCCTCTTGATTCTGACCATCAGTTATGGAACACGAATGTTGCAGGTAAATTAGGTAATTTTCCTCTTCTTACATATAGGAAACTCGTTTCATCCTCGCCGGATGCAATGGGTGATGAGCATTGTCAATCAGTAGTTGGGAACCAGCTTATGTTTATGGCTCGGAAAGACGAGATTTTCTCCAAACCAGAAGTAACGTCTGATATCGGGGACGCAGAATTGGGTTCTCAAACCAATCTGAAAGGCCCAATTGATCATCAGGTACGATGGTGAGTCATCTGATATTTGTGTTTGAGTTTCTCGTTATTGCTTGTTCAACACATGTATATCCTCGATTGTAAATCATGAAAAGCCCATACTTACTGCGAGATTCTTATCTTTGAGGGAAGTCATTTCTTGTTTCGGACGAGACTCATTGGAAATCAAGTTTGAGCCTGTCATTTAGAGTTCATTTACATCAGCAAATCTGAAAAAATATAGATACCTGTGAGACACAAGTCTACATTGTAATTTGTGTTTGCCTTGAGGAAATGTATAAAATGTTGCCACTTGATCCACGGGCTATTTGGATGCCACTCTGGGAGTATCATTATCCACTTGATTATAATCAGAAGTTCAATGCTATAGATGGTCAATGTTATTCATCAGTTCATGGATTACTATTGTTACGAAAGTGTTGACTTTAGTGCGTGTTGTGTAGATGTGTTAAGAGTCAGTAATTTTACCATCTAGGTGTTCACCAACTGCAAGATCTGCTCATACATGAATTCAGGGTGTATTACATGGATATAGCATATAGGTCCAAGTAAGGTGTTGAGCAATTGAACTGAAATTGCAAAGTAGTTTCAGTAGGCTCAATACATGCAGTCCATACATGTAAGCACTTCAGTTCGCAGGCACACTTTTATATTTCTTTCTTCTTTTTTGCTGATTTGGATTGTCATAATAGTGGCAAAGTACTTGTGATTGTTGTTGGCCCTCTTTGGTGCTGATTATATTCTGCTAATTGTCAGCTAATACCTCTATCTTGGAAGGTGATGGCCCTTGGGAAATCACCAGCTGTTGCGCTTGTCATCAGTAATGCCTTGATGTTGAGTACTCCCCTTAAAGCTCTGGCAGAAACATGCGAAGCTGATGGATCTTTTTTTAACATGCCGTTATTGCTAATTGTTGCCCTTATAGGGGCCACTGTTGGCGGTAAGTTTTCCTAGGCTCTAGTTATCTCCTTTTTTGAAGTGCGTCCTTACATGCCATGATGTCAATTCATCACCCGTGGAAGCTGCAAGAGTTATACCATTACAGTCTATAGGCCTACACTTGAAGTGATGGTTGCTACTTGTTTATTTTTTTTAGTAAGTCATATATTATACGATTTTGAATAACGCGGTTATGATAGTCTTAGATGTTTGGGTGCGTGATTCAATTACAAGGTTATCTTGGTGCTTGATACATTTTCTTCCCCCAGACTTCATCAGCTCTGAACTCTTTCAGTTACGATTGTTAGTGTCATGTTCATCTCCTAATTAACAGCATATTAATTTGAATTTTTAACACATGCAACCCTCAGTGAAGTTTTTGTCGAATTTGTCTCACTGGTAATAATTTCTTTACTTTAGGCCTGCTAGCACGTCAAAGGAAAGGAGAATTGCAACGTGTGAATGAGCAGCTGCGCCAAATCAATACAGCACTTAGAAGGCAAGCAAAGATAGAGTCTTATGCTCCTACTCTGAGTTATGCTCCTGTTGGTGGCAGAATAGCAGAAAATGAAGTGATTGTTGACCCAACTAAACAGGAGCTTATTTCTCGTTTGAAATCTGGGAAGTACTTTTTGAGGAACCAAGATCCAGCTAAGGCGTATGAAGAATTTAAGGCAGCCCTTGTACTTTCTCAGAGTCTAAAAGATTCAGTTGAGGAGAAGAAGGCTGCTAGAGGATTAGGTGTGTTGCTTGTTCATAAACCTTCTTTATTTTCAGCATACTACCTTTGTTTAGCTAATGTTTGGGTATACCTTGATTAAATCACCCATTATACAATGCATATAGGGGCATTGATCCACTGAACGGTCGGATAAGTATCTATTTTATTCATTAGGATCTTTTCAGGACCCCTATATATCCATATGTGCCCTTCATGAAACTTGCATTGTTTTCTTATCTTTCTTGGCCGATCCACAGGTTATCACCCCTTGCTAGCTTAACTTTGTATGCATATAGCTTAACCTTGAAGTGATCACGTGTATCTTTGTATTTCCTTCTCAGGTGCCTCACTGCAAAGGCAGGGAAAATACCGAGAAGCTATTAAATACCATAAGATGGTTTTGAAGATTTCAGAACGAGAGGGGGAGGATTCCGGAAACACAGAAGCTTATGGAGCTATAGCTGACTGTTATACTGAGCTCGGAGAACTTGAGCGAGCTGGTAAGTTCTATGACAAATACATTGCACGGCTACAAACGGACTAATGCCTCGCATCACTACAAAATTTTCTCGCAATAATGCATAGAAGGGAGGAGTTTGACGATGTTTAAAAGACTGGCTTTCAAGGCAGTCTTTTGTTCCCTTTTTGTCCTCGGTGAGGTTCCCTTGGATAACCTGGGATTTAGAGTTTTGAATTGTATCCTATGAATGGTTGCTATCTGTTTGGGTAAAATTCGATAATGATGTGCTAAATTTTTTCTCTCATTGTTTCAAAAGTAATATTCCATGAAATTTCTCCAATTTCAACATTTATAGTGCGAAAAACATGTAAGCACCTTTGTAGTCCATCCACAACCTTATCGATATCAACTTCACATCAAATTCCACAATCATAATATGCATCACATAAATGAATAAATAAAACTTTTAACTGAACACGTAGTACTGCATCAATAAGGTAACAATCACATAGCAGGTGGTAAGAACCACAACCGTTTAAAAACGTGGAAAAACACCATACATAGCTCCCTACATAAATAGAAACTCAAAATGCTTGAAAAAGGTACATAGATTAAAAACTCCGCCACAAACAGGGACTGTTTTTATCACTGGTAATACATGTACTGCTGGGCAGTGGCAACATTTTGAAAGCCGCCATCATAGAGCGCTTGGCTAGCTCCAACGCCCATGCTCATGGCTCCCTGCTTATTAAGTTGGAGCTGGCCTTGTGGGTGCATAAGAGAGTTGACACCACCAATCTTGCTCATTGCCAGCTGACGCTCGTATGCCAAAAGGTCAGTGGGCGTGAGCCCTGCCAAAGGTGCAGCTGCAGGCGGAGGAAGGGGGTTTGAGCTTGTCCCCGGAGGAGTTGGCTTGTTACCCCACGAACACTACACCAAAAGGCAACAAACTGATCGGTGACCAGACAAACAGACGCGATCTAGGACTTAAAAATGCAGCTTACAAGTTACAATTCACAAACTCACTTATTTTCCAAACATGGCTTTACAGTGAAAATGCTCGAATAGCTTCAATAGGTAGATGATGAGACATACCTTGATTTGCCTGCCAAAAAGAAGTGACTGGGTATTTCCCATCTGAATAGCAAGAGCTGCTTCGGCATGGGCACTGTATCTCACAAAACCAAAGCCTTTGTCACGTTGTATACGTACTTCCTCAATTACGCCAGCACCAAGAGCATGGAAGAATCGATGTAGATCAAGCTGAGTGACCTACAAATAAACATGCAAACTGTTGTAATTAAGATTTCAACAAACATTTCAAAAAACGTGTTAGTTCATGTTAAAAGAGCATTTCAAATTAACGACTCCATGTTTATATCCACATGAGGGGAACAAAACCAAACTTCAGTTACAAAATGGAGATAAATTCACAAGAGTGGAAAAAGAGGGATAAAATCTTGCCTCCGGTGCAATGTTGCCAACATAAACAGTGGTATATTGGGGATTATTCTCAGGTGCCTCATTGTTCGTTGCATCTTTCCCGTCATCTGAAAGTGGAAAGATACCAATATAAGATCAACAGTGTGCCAACTGGAACCAAGACAACATCCAATGATCGCAAAAGAACAACAATATTTAGCAGTAGGCAAGAAAAATTATATGAATTATTGGTATGCAAATTGAACAAAGGAAAATGGGTAAAGTTCATATTACCCCCCCCTATCGTTTTGGTCTCGTTCTATGCTTTAAGTTTTAACTTGTTTCAAATTACCTCCCATCCCCCGTTAGTCAACTTAACTCTATGGTTAACACAGTTAATTATTTGTTAAAATAGGATTTTTAGATCGGCATAAAATGTTGGAGTCCTTTTTTTTTTTGGCAATATGATTGAAAAATTGAAAAGAATTTTTGAAAAATTTAGAAAAAAATTCTGGTTATGAAAATCTTCATTTGAATTTTTTTAAAGCTGGAAATTTACTGGAAGAAAACAACAAAATGTGAAAAATTATGAAAAAATATTAGAAAAGCACAGAATAATATTTGAAAAATAAGATATATTTGATGAGTCCACTCACGCCTCTCCAAGAATGACTCTTCTTAATAAATCATTAATGGTGTTAATTATTGGGTTAAATTGGGTAACGAAGAAAAAGGATAGGGAACGATTGGAACAAATAAAGGGATAGATTGAAACGAGACTAAAATTATAGAAGTAAAATGAATTTTAACCTTAAAATTCAGTCAAGGATGTCAGAGTAATTTGGACCAAATAAGCCAGAGATTGTGACGCAACGACATAAATGATAAATGTCAGAAAGAAGCAACAGAGTTCATAATGAAGTGGTAGCGAGAGACTAACTCAAATGGAATTTTGGTAAATTCATTAATTTAAGGACTAAAGGGAATAACAGCTGTGTCCCTTTTCAATCCATTAAATTTTTACATAATTCATTCCCAATGTATAGGAGAATAGTCATTCAACTAGAAATTTGTCACAGCCATTCCTATACCTTCGGCGTGTACAACCAACTTTCATCTTTATACTGGTTAAGTGAATAACAATTTTGTTCAACCCATCGGAAAAAAAAACTAAGCCTTAGTACTTAAGATTCAAGATTTTTCCTTCACAACTCACCTGAAGAGCCTTTTGTTAGTTCCACCACACTTTTTGCTTCAGAACTCTGCGCGTCATCACTAGCTCCTGCACCTTTCGTGGCCCAATTACAGCGAATCTGTCTACTACCAAGCCACTTTCCTGGAAAATATTGAACAGCCAAATAAAATATGATTATGATAAAATCTCGAATGATTCTAAGATATATTGTTCAGACAAGCATAGAGCAAAAAATATCTGAATGTATAGTTAGTAATTTGTAACAGTTGGAAAAGACAAGTGGAATTCTTATATATATTGAAGGCCCAGCGCATAAAGCTCTCGTATTACGAGGTCTGGGAGGGTCCGATGTATGCAACCTTACCCCTATGTCCAGAGAAGTTATTTCCAACGGGACGAACCCATGACCCATAAGTCGCAATGGAAGCGTGCATAGCCCTAACCCCTCGAAATTCAAGTTAGGGCTTTAAATCCCACCAATATCAATTTCAGAAGAGACTCAACATAAAGCAACTATAATTTGGTATATCAATTTCAAACGAGTGGAATTCTTAATTACTAAAATTTGGTATGTCATGCCTTTGGAAGCAGACTGAGCTAAGGACTTGGGTGCAACTACTACACCCAAGATTGTCAAAGCGTGTCTCGGGCACATATCGTTTTATATGATTTTGTGTATCGTCTCGTTT
>MKEJ01008140.1:0-11307 GCA_001753735.1 Embelia ribes | reverse complement strand
GAAATGCTAGAAAAACAGAACTAGGTTAAAACTATTTAGTTTAAATTTTAAATCTCAAAGACAACACGACTAGAAATAAATTTGGGTAACTTAAGCCAACCCCGCAGGTTTCTAGTACCGAGTTTTTTTCACGTTTAATTCAAGTAAAACGCAGTTTATATATATGTATTGTACGAACAAAACATTTTTAGAAAAATTCATGTAAAAGCTGATGTATCGACTTGCATAACCGAATGTTTCACTGGAAATGGTGACTCATCATGTCCTCTCATTACCCTATCTAGCGTTGACAAAGCAGATTTTATAAGAATATCCTTATGGTTTTTCTTTGTGAATCATTTTTTATATATTTCCATTCTAATTGATTAATTCCCTCATAAACATACAAAAACTTCGTTTAGAAAAATAAATTTACCATATAGTCCATGAAGCCTTGTAGGAAATAAAACTAAAAAACAAAGCAATTCATACCCCCTTTTTTGTATCAATCACACAGTCAACTAAATTCTCCAACTTATAACATGCTATGATTTTGTATTTCAATTTTGGCCATGTAACACAAATGTATGACAATTTCACCCTTCGAAACAGGTACGGTTTGCCTTTTATTTCGCCAAACAACACCCTTGTTGCAACCATCAACATCGCTGGCACCGTAATTGAGTGCGTATACGTACTTATCTTTCTCGTTTTCGCCCCCAAGAAAGAGAAGGCCAAAATGCTAGGTCTCATATGTATGGTGCTCGCACTATTTTCAACCATCGCTTGCATTTCCATTTTCGTCCTGCATGGAAACAATAGAAAGATCTTTTGTGGGGTTGTTTCTACCATTAGTGCCACCGCTATGTATGCTTCGCCTTCGTCCATCATGGTAATTTCCTCTCTCAACACTGCTATTCCCTCAAAATAAATAATAAGTAATAAATCTATAGCACTCTATCCTTGCTTATGCACCTTATCTCGTTTCCAGAAACTGGCTTCTAATTTATCTTTACCTTGTGTACTTTGTGCCATGACTATGTGTTTAAACTTTAAATTACCCCTATTTTTTACCTTATAATCATAAGATTTGGTTAAATAAATATATGTGAGTCTGGCACAATGAATTTTATAGATATGATGAAGTTTGGCCACCCTTTTTTTCATGCAAAGAAACAATTCCAATGTAGTATCGATAAGGGCTGAGTGGCATGAGACATTTGTGTGTTCACTTTGGTTCGGAAGGGGTATTATTCATGAAGTGAGTGCAGTAAGCCCTTTTTAGTCAAAAAACCGAATAAGTAGTGGTTTAGGGAATAAGAAAATATAACCAAAAGTAAAGGGGTTAGAATGGTAAATTAATTCCAAGTACTCAAGTGAGACAATGTGTAAAGTATATGGGCTAAGGTGAAATGAAGGTAAAAGGATCCAGGTACAATTATTTTTCAAAATGACAAGGCTTTCATCCATAGTTATCGGAAACGCGACGACTTAGGGGTGGGAATTGCGTTTTCTTGAAAATGCATTTTCGATACAGGTAGAAAATGCAGAAAATTTTTAAGGAAAAATGCATTGGAAATGATTTTGAAACACTTGAAAAAAAATTAGAGATATGCCTATAAAATTTAAAGAAAAAGACTAGAAAATATTAATTTTAACTTTTTGAAACTTATGAAAAATTTGTTGGATACCATTTCATAAAAAAGTAATGAAAATATTATGAGAATAAGTTTTTTTTAGCACTTCTATGATTAAATAATTTTTGTACTACTATTATTTTGATTTATAATTATCTTGTTCATACCAAGAATTGAAATTTTGATATATAAGTATATGTATCATAGTACTTACAAATTTGAATAAAGTTTTACAATATTATATTAAAAAATAAAAAATCACACATATTTTGTATATATTTCTCACATATTATATAATCGTGTCCAAAAAAATTTCAAATCGTATTCGCATTTCTGTTTTTCCTATATTTTTAGCATATATTTTCTTATTCCGTTTTTCCTTACGAATCCCGCTTCCGCTTTCGACTTTCTAACTGTTGGTCCAGCCAAGTCTCTACTATTGTGTTGAGACCACCGATACTAAAGTGACATCTAGGAGAAAGAGGACGATGAGGTACAAATCGGTGAATACCCCCTTCCTTCCACCTCATTATTATTCATTATTCCTATAATTCATTAGTTAATACAAATGGGATTTTATGAGAAAATTGTCTGCAATTATAATATACAAAATATTATATGAAAATTAAATAAATAGGAAATAAGAAGAAGATAACTCAAAGAGATTAAATAAGATAAGAGAATGATGACTGAAAACACAAAATTTTGTTAAAGAATATTTACAATAATTTATATCCCATTTATATTTAGTCTAGAATATTAACACGTTTTCTTTAATATTATAATAAATGAAAATTTTAGGACTCTTTTACATAAAAAAAAAAAATGCTCACTTAAAAAAATATAAATATTCAAAGAACCAGAAAAGAAACAAAAATATTTAAAGTAAGAATGAGGTCCTTCACTCTTTCCTAGGTGTCACTCAATTATTGGTGGTCGGTATTGCCTTATATAGTATTAATTCAAACTTTTAAGAATGTAGGGCTCGTGTCTTTGCCTTTTCTAAGCTCAAAAATTTATGGGGATATTTTTTTTCTTAAAGCCTTCTTACATTTATGTGTTCAGCTTTTTAGTTGAGCCTTTTTACTATTTTGATATAAATATACAATAAAATAAATCTTTAATCACATTTTATGTCCGTTTTATTTGCATCCCTACAAAAAATTTATAATTTTATATCTTAACGTAACAGAAGTACTTCGTATATAAAAAAACTTAAAAAGGTGTACAAGGCGACATAATTTGCCCCGTATTATATGTTTAGATGTGATAAAACATGATATCCTTAGGCTTTAAGTTATCATATTAATTAATTATGTAAACATTGATGCATTGCTTCTTAAAATTTTGATGGCTTCTTAAACGTGCAGAGGCTTGTGATTAAGACAAAGAGCGTCGAGTACATGCCATTTTGGTTATCTGTCTTCGTATTCTTATGTGGCACTTGTTGGTTCATCTACGGCTTACTCGGAAAAGACCTATTTATCATTGTAAGTTGAAATTATTATTATTTGGTTTATCAATAACTGGAAAATGAAATTATATAGCTTTTTGATTATTTTTCTCCCCCGCAACTAAGATTATGTACTAAAAAAACCTAATTTTAGTTGAATGTTATATATGCATGTGCAGATCCCTAATGGTTTAGGTTGCGGATTAGGAGCAATGCAACTTATTTTGTATGCTATTTATCGTAACAACAAGGGCGAACCCGACAAATCATTTACTGATTCGTCATTGCAGATGGGCTAGCAAGAACGAAGCAAACAAAAAATGGAATTTCGCAGAGGGTTAAAATTTGTTTTGATAGTTAACATTTTAAAATGTCTTAATCATGTTATAATATTTGTACTAGTCATTAGAAATCATATGCTCGCTTACAAGCGAGTGACAAAAACTAAAAAAAAAAAAAAGAGAGAAAAATATATATGGGAGATAGATGGTCTAATGGAAGAATGATATCAGAGTATGACCCCAGCTATAATGTTGGAGTTTATTGAGAAATTTCATATGTTTGGCATTATTTTTACTCTATTTTGAAGTGTGTATCATTCACAAGCCTAAAATATATATTGGTGTGAATGAAAAATGACCTCAAAATGCTGCTCATAGAATTAGCAAAGATGGAAAAAGATGGAAAAGATTAATAAATTGCCATACATTGAACGCACAAAAGAAGTTTACTCACTTTTAAAACATGTAAGGAGTGGGATAAACAATAGTGAACGTACACAAGCATATAAGTATGAGAACACTAAATGTGCTTGCCTGCATGGTAAGGCAAGCTGGCTCGGTTTGGCTCGGCTCGGCTAGTGCTTGTGGGTTGTACAGTGCAAATGAAGTGGCTTTTTGGCGATGTGCTTTTGTGCAAAAGCTCGTGGCAGTGCAATGATCTTGGGCTATATATCGTAGGCCCAACTAATCATTTGTGTGTGTTTCTGTGTAGCAAACCAATTTAATTTAAGTGGCCCATTCAAATTTGTTCAAAATTCACGGAACAATTGTGCTGATTGGAAATTGCACCATATAGGCGCCAACTTAAACCGACACGTTGCTTTGCACCACAAATTGTGATCATTTATATTTGTACCCATAGTTGCCGAATTTGAAAGCGGATGCTATAATTGTCAGGAAAACGAAAATGTAAAATGCGATCTAAAAATATAAAAAAAATGAAAAAACGATTGTAAAACTTCTTAGATACAATTGTAAAATATATGAGAAATGTAAAGAAAACATATGTAATTTTTTAATCTAGTATTGAAAAATAATTTTCAAACTTCTGATTACCCGTTAGACGTAGACTTCTATACTTATATTTAATACTTTTTATAAATATATTACTCATAATCTAAAATAATAAACATAAAAAAAATTATTTTAGCTTTAAAATACTAAAAACACTATATTTCACTATATTTTTATTGATTTTTATTTAATTTTTTTATGAATATATACTCGTCAAATTTTCTAAAAGTTTTCTACCAATATCTGTAATATTTCCTAATCGTTTCTCATTTGTTTCCTATGTGTAACATTCAAGTTTCGGTGACATTTCCTACATATTTCTGAGTATATGTTTCCTAAGCATTTCACTTCAAGAAATTTAGGCGTTTCACCTTAGTACCGAAACCGGTGTTTCGGTAACTATGTTTGTACCCCTCATTTGAAATGATGGCTATTTGGAAGGGGTGTCTTTGTAGTTATAAAAAGGTCATCACCCTAACCATTTAGATATATAGAAAATAGTAGAGAAAATCCAGAATTTGTGCAATTCTGAATTATTTTATAAAATGATCATTTACATATGCATGTAGACATAAGAGAGTACCATTCTGCAAAGAGTTCGATGGATATTTGGATAGCGACTTTCTTTCAAGTACAAAATTGGGAATTGTACCTTAGAAGTTATTTACCTATTATAGGTAAGAAGCAAGAGTGACAAAAAAAAAAAGAATTTAAGAGGATATGATGGAATCATAGACTCGATCAGGATTCCATCCGAATATACTTAGGTTCTTGTTTGCAATTTTTAGATTCGGCAAAGTCAAAATTTTCAACAACAAGGTTAGCAACATAATTTTATTGCGCATCCTAGAGTAGGATATGCATTATTTTACATAATTTTGTGCCGTTTAATTTTAATATTTATTTGGCCAGTTTAATGCGACAATGATTATTTTATAGTAATTTTTTTTACTGCATAAATGCACTGTGAAACGAAAATATAACACTATAATTAGTTATAATTCTAATTACAGTAATTGGATAAAAATGATATGCATTCTCCAATTATGATGTCCGGCGCAAGTTATTCTTGATCTTTTAAATTGACTCCAAAATATTGCCATATATTTACTTGAATAATTCCTTTTTGTTAGTTTACAATCACGAGAGATTTTTTGGTTTTTCAATCTTTTCTACTTAAAAAATTAGAATCAAAGGAATATTTCTCAATGTTAAATAAAGAAAATTTGTGATATTAAAGAATGGAGAACATATTTTATATCAATATGGACAAAATATATCTTATATATAAAGCCAGCACTCCTTTCACAACGGAGGGTGCATCAATTTTTAATTTGCCAATTTTACCTTTTATACACTCAATTTTTTACAAATATGCTCCTCACAAAATTAGTCATGGTGGGAAAAAAAAGAAAATTCAATTCATAATAACTAGCCGTTCCACCCACATCAATCAATGTGAAGAAATTGTCACACCTCGGATCCCGTGAAACCCATTACCTGATATATATGCAACACATCACCACAACCGTATACAAAATCAGACTATTTATATGATTTTCTTAAAGAAAGATACTAAAAAATTGCTACAAATTTCGTCCAAATGAAAACAAAAATAAAGACATTTAAAACATATTTTAGACACTTAGGTATTCTAGTTCAAATTACGACTTCTTTCTTAAAATATGGAAAACGAACACCACAGTCGGCTAGGCCTCGATTCAACTATATGAAATTTACTTGTGACCTACTTATTCCCACGAACTTCTTCAACATGTTCTCCTTGCCACGATTGCCAACTCTTCTTCTCTGTGTGATCACGGATGTTTATCTGCTAGTTGTCAAAATATAAAAACACGGTAGACTACTAGGACTTTTTCTGAGTAAAGATAACACACCTATCGATTTAAAGGATAAAACCAATACTTGAAATTTGAAACATATTATTTAAAGAAATTTTATAGAGAACGTTTATTAGAAAAAGAAAAACTTATTGAGTTGTAGTTTTCTTCGTCAAACCATACTTTACATCGTTACATCCCATCTTATATTGACATACTAGAACATCACGCCATGTCGCTCATCGTAATGACAAGACTCGTATTCTCATGCCACATCTCAACTATGACTCGATACATCGGGCCCTTAAATGATGCGTTAGGCAAGTCACACCTTATCCAAGAACATGTACCCTAAAACTTTATGTATAAAGATCTACATATAGGTACTCTTCCACACCTTGAGTCCCTCGAGAGACTCGAATGCTACTTAAACGAAAGTCTATCTCCCATTCCAAAAAATTGCCCATATGGCCCTAGTTTTAATACGCAAAAACTTTCATCATGCTTTCACAAAACGCCACATCTTTTCATAAAATGCCATGTCTTTCTTAAAAATGCCACAACGTGTTTCCCCCAACACCCATTCTTATAGGCGCGACAATGACTTCGAAATATTTACGTCAACGTCCGCATATATGCTCGTCATGCTTTCTGTATTCGCCAGATTCATCTATCGAGTTCATCTTTTTCGTACTTCGCACTATCGTCGATACGCCAGAACACAAGTCAAGTTAATTTACTTATTATAGTACATCATGTAGTCATCGTTAAACAGTAATATTTGTTGTATTTACATGTATGCTCATAAATGCAACTTATGCATAATACCTATGGTATAGTACTCATATACGTCTAGATTTGTCCGATCCCAATACTTATGGTCCAATGTTACTAAGGTTCATGCCCAATAAAGCCTTGCTTTTCTTTATATACTTTAACCCTAATATCCGGCTAACTACGCTTAGTCGGGGTATGTCGGTCCTTATTTTGGGTTAGGTCTCATGAATAGGCCAATATCCTTTCTAAGTCTTATTAAAGTTTTGCTTCATACTCTACAGTTCAAGCATTGTTGCCCTCGGCATTTAGCTTCTACTTGTTTCTACCTTAAGTTCGTCTTGTAGTCTTTCGTCTATCGAATTTCAAGCTTTGATGATAGTGCAGGGATCGTTGTCGAAGTCTCCACACGTAATTGTTCGCAAGTTATGCAGGTCCATCTAGCATGACTTCTCAATCAGCCACCTTGCATCAACTTTCATCCAGAGGAGTCTGACTGAACCTAAAACCTGCATATTTTTTTAATTTCGCAAGTGCACTAAGGTACGTCATAGTTTTCTCCGTAAATACCCAAGTATCGAATATTAAAGACTCCTATACGTGACGGAAATCCTAAGAAAGATTGAATCGCACTATCCTAACGTGAGAATTCATTTTTTAATTACTAAACTAATTAAGTTAATCCTACTCCTAGTTGCTCCTTGGTTTGGTCCCGATACAGGAGAAGTTTTGACAATTGTAGCAAATTAAAATGATAAAAAGGATAAATAACGTCTTTCCTATATCGGAGAATCCAATAGGTTAATTTCCGCCCCAAATTACCCAAAAAGGCAAGTTTCGATTAAAGTTGGTAAGAAAATTATGGACATTTATTATCCGGTTCATCTCAACCTAGTGTGTCATCGGGAGGTTGTCAATCTCCATAACTACGCCTATATGATTTCGAATTTTCTTCCGACAGGTTTGAAAATCCTAAATTTTTTAAACAAATTCAATTATGTTGATTAAGATTAATAAAAATCAATCTCGTCAATTACGGTGTTCGGGGGTTTCGACTAACCTATTTTCACCCCCTAGACAAGATCAAAACTAGCCTAATATATTAAACTTAAACACATAAACAAGAAAAGTATAGCATATAAATGTAAACATTACAATTAATCCAAACAACAATTATGATAAAACTTAGAATTAATATAAACAACAATTATGCTTGAATTTAAAAAACTTAATTAGAAAGAAAATAATGCTTACAACCCTTAGCCAAATAACATGAAATTACTTCTTGAAAGGAAACCTTCCTCAAAAGTTAGCTACAACACCACTTTCTTCTTTCACCAAGATCAACAATAAAAAGAAAGAAAGAAAGAGGAGGAGGAGGAGGAGGAGGAGGAGGAGGAGAAAGGTAGAAAAAAGAAAGAAAAAAAACCCAAAAACTAGCTAAGTGTAAATAAGTATAAATCATTGAGTTCAAAGAGTGTATACCACTTCTTTCATCATCATCAACCACTTCCCCCATGATTGAGTGTCTTTTAAGACACCTTATGTGGAGTATAGACCAATTAATCAATAGATTAGAGAAAGATTGAATATAATTAGGCTAAGAGATGGAGTATTGGTTGAGCAATTGAAGAGTTGTTGAACCTCGAATAAAGTTGAATCTGGCTACTTCGATCAATCGAACCTCTCCAAATGTTCAAAATCAAGACAATTTATTCTGCTTCAAATATTATGTATTTTCATTATTTGTCTACTTTTGCTATGATTTTTTTCTGATCATGAGCTCTCGACAAATTCCAGCAACCACTATCTTTGCTTATTTGTCATCAATTTCTAAAATCACATGACAACCTGTAATATCAAATTAAAATGCAAAACATGCATCAAATGTCAAATAAATTCAGTTATTACTCAATATTACAACTCTTATTTATGCAATTTTATACAGTAATAACACCCTCTATCTAGACATTGCTAGTCCCGAGTAATGCAAAACACAATAAAAAACAACAAATGAGCTCTAAAAGTTTCAATAATGCTCAACATACTAAAATATTCACAAAGTTGTTGGTTAAGTTAATTTGCTAGACCGGTCGATCATCCCGAATTCGAGTAGACACATCTTTAACCTGATTCGAATTGCATCACCAAACTTGATCACTTAAAGAAGCTAGCTAGAATTAAATCTCTATGAATTAGAAAGATCGATTGTGAAACCAATTTATTTTTTGAAATATGACTCAAAAATTATTTACGAAGGATGCTCTATTCAAACTTTTCACATTTCCAAAATTTAAGTCGATTGTCAATGCGACGTCATTCAACTTAATTGTTCGACTCTATCTCTCTGGTAACACTCTGTTACAAAAATTAATGGTAGTATTTGTATTTTCTCTTTTCCAAACCTTTTCAACCTTTTATTCTTTTCTTTTTTTTTTAATGAACTTTTTTTTACCATCGTCAGACCCTTTTACCTCTTCGACTACTTTTAGCCTTTGGATTTTAAATTTATTCTTTTGGAAAGTGGCGTTAGGCATAATCATTCTTTATAAAATAAATTGAGTTAATTTCTCAAATAAATAGTTTCATACATTTTTGAAATAAGTCAAAGAACACTAAATCTTTACTAGCTTGCTTTTCCAAAGAATGTCATTTAAATGATGCATTCCAAACATAATATACTAGCATGGCTACTAAAATAGGGATAAAAAACTAATCCTATGTTTTATTTTGTGCAACAATTTGAACCAAATAGAGCTTTCGGAAATTTTTAACTCGTTTAATATGCAAACATGCAAAATAGAAACATTCATCACTCCTTGCGCCGCCTCCACCCCCCCAAACCCAATCTAAATATTCCCCAAATTCAATTATAATTCTTCTTATCAATATAACTATCTAAAATGCCCTATAGAAGCTATAGATAGAAATAGTAGGAAGTATAACAAAAAAGAACGAAAACAGTAATATGAGAAGGGATACGAAAACAGATACCCAGTTGCATTTGCATGCCAATGTATGCTTCTTTTAGCATATTCAATTATATGTTAGTACAGCTTTTCAACATCAACTTGTAATAACAATAATGTGCACTAAACAGAAATAACAATCATCATATCATGTGGCATAATAAAGAGTGCGATTGTATATCATAATCATAGCATGTAATGCAAGATGAACAACGAAGTGTAATAAAACATGCACGACAATGATAATAATAAGAAGATAGCCACAAAAGCTATCAATCAGAACGAAAGGCCATGAGTAACCAATCGTTAAAATCCTACAATGACATAAAAAGAAATCCTACATCAACAGAAAAACAAAAAAAAAAAAGCACAACTAAGTTAGCCTAAAACTAGACTAACACAAACTTACAAATTTAAAGCTTTAAACAACAAAATCCTACTAAAACATAAGTGAAAATAACAATAGAGTTTAAATACACCAAAAACAAGATAGTGCTCTATATCTAACTCTCATACTCTCTAAATTCTTTCTACTCGGTTCTTGCTCTTCCCTCTCTAGGGTCTTGTAACTGGTATGGTTGATAAGATGGAAGGTAGTTGTAAGTGTCCTGATACTGACTGCGCCTCACCATTTGCTCTATTTCTATAAGACGAAGATGCCTCAAACTGATCTCGCACTGCTCTCACCGATGCTGACATTATTCCTCAATATAAGTGTCCATCCTAACTTGTAAAGCAATCAAGTCAGCCAGCAGTGTCTAGACATCATCCTGAATCTATCTAACTAAGGCCTAGCCCTTCCTCTGTGTCATTGGCTCAGGTGCTTTTTCTTCTTCCTCAGCTTCTAAATCTGCTTGTGTCTTTGGAAGTGAACGATTTAGTGTAGCCTCGTCAATCTTTGTCTTGTAAACTGGAGGGGACCAAGATAGCTTAGAAACATCCACCCCAACATCAATGCATACCTCAGTGATAATGCCTGGGAATGGAATAGCCCCCTTTGGTGGTGCCTCTACATACTCAATCATAGTAAAAAACATGTACTTACCAAAGTCCAGCTTCCGTCCAGTCCCCAAACAATACATCATTAGTATCCTGTAATATTCTGCCTCAGTATTATGCCCCAGTGGCAAGATGTTCTAACAAATCGACTTACCAACTGCAATATACTCAGACTTCTATTAGCTACCCTTCACCAAACCTTGTACCATTGTACCTGGTAGTAAAAAGTTCTTAACAACCACCTCTCAATTCGGTTCTTCCTGTTCAACCGAAGGACTACGGAATCCAAAATTTCTACCAAACATATTTGGATCTACTTGAATTTTCACGCTCAGAACTGTGGTTCTAAGAATTGCATTA
>MKEJ01008139.1:0-11410 GCA_001753735.1 Embelia ribes | reverse complement strand
ACCTCCGAATCAGGCTAGCAAATGGCTTCGAATCAACGCGGACCTAGGAGTAAAATGCTCCACTAATTACGGAGAACGATAATACGAATTTTAATTTCAAAAATCTGGCAAAGCCCACAAATGGAGAAAACGTAAACAAGTGAGAAGAGTAAAGAAATTTACCTTATCATGAACTCTACGACACGAGGATTTCGAATATGAATTTCTTGGCAATTTTCGAGCACCGTAGCTCGTTGATTGGCGAGTCAACTCCTTTTCTTCTGCCATTTTCTTCTTCTTCTCCGTCTGAATCGTATATGTATGTATATATATGTTTTTATATATAAAGACAAATGGCTAAAGTCAAACTATGGGCCCATGAAATTATGATAGTTTATTACTCGCCATTTCGGACCCTATTTTGACCCATTTACGATTGAATTGGCTTCATCAAAACACGAAAATTGTAGATAATTGAATTATCTTTCTAACTGATATTTTAGGGCCAAATCGGAGTTACGCTTTGAAAGATATGACCAAAATACAAATACAAAACTAGTATCACTCCTCTTGACACTTTTTTGCTGAATATTTTGAGTCATTTTTTGACCATTCTCCGCTTTGAATTAGTTTTTTGACAAAACATAAAAATTGTAGATACATGAAATAGATTTCCAACACTATATCATAAGCCTCAATCGGAATTACGATTTTGAGATATTGCCAAAAAACCAAACTGTTGTCACGAATACAATTTGCGTTTCCGCATTTAATTCTTTCCCGAGGTCAAACCACGATCACAAAAAATTGTACACCACTCCCAAACGCTAGTATACGTTGTATACAATAGAGGAAAAATATTATAATCCATATAATATTATTTAGTCATGCAAAAAAAATTTATCCGTAATTTCGGGACATTACATTTTTATTCCAAGTTTATCCTTCATCTTATTTCTCTGTAACAAAAGTCATCATAGCCAAAATTGTAAATTAATTAATTTTAACTTGTGTATTTTTTGTTAAGTCATAATACTCTATTTTTAGAGATTTAGATCGATAATTATCACAAAAAATAAAACTTAAGTAATTTAAAATAAAAATATCATATTTTTTACTATGTCTTCTAAGATAATGATAACAAAATATTTAAATATTATATTAATTCTCAAGATTACAAATTAGTAATGCGAGTTTACGAATGTATCTTGAAATTTCTATATAATGTAAACTTAAAATTCTGATAAATGAAATTAAAACACTTCTATTTTTATTCAAAATTATTCGAAATAATTTTAGTTTTTTCTCTTATAAAGTATAAAATATTTTGTTAAATAGTTCGTCCTCTATTCCTTTTAATTATCACTTTAGGCAAGTGACTGAACCCTAAACGTGCAGATTTTTACTTAGTAAGTGCACTAAGAAATATCGTAGTTTGCTCGAAAATAAACCCAAGTATCGAATCTCTCGAAAACTCCTAAGTGTATCGAAAATTATAAGAACATTCGAATCAAATAACTCTAACTGCATAATTCATTTTCAATCAAAATTTAACTAATTTACAACTACTCCTAATTTCTTCTTCGGTTTCCCTTTACAGGAGTAGTTTTGTGATTTCACCTAAATTGCAATTAAACAATAGATAACAAATACAATGCGATTAAACGAGAAGTAACAAAAATAATAATTAATAAAATCTTGCCCATGTGGAGGTATCCGATAAGTTTATTCCCGCCCTAAATTGCCCTATATGATGAGTTTCGGTTAAATTTGGTAAGAAAATCATGATCGTATATTCTATGGTTCATCTCGACTTAGTGTACCATCGGGAGCGTATCAAGCTCCATAACTATACCTAAGTGATTTCTAATTTACTTCCGACAAGTTAGCAAATTCTACATTTCCAAAACAAATTCAAATTTTCGGATTAAGATTTATGAAAATCAATCTCGACAATTAGGGCGTTCGGAAGTTTTATTAACCTATTTTCATCCCCGGTGCAAGAATAAGACTTGTGTGACATATTAAGATTAAGCATACAAACATGAAAATTAAAGCATGAAAATTAAGACATAACACTTAACTTTTTCAACAACTAATATAAACTTGCAACTATCCTACACAACTATTATACTAAAAGTTACTACTAACATGAATAAAAATTATACAAAAGATTGAAATTAATTACAACAACAATTAAACTTGAGATTTAAGTAGCTTAGTCAATAATAAAGTGATACTTACAACCCTTGCCAAAATGAAATGAAACTTTACAACTTGTGGAAATGAAATCTTCAGCAAAAGCTAGTTACAATCTTCACTTTCTTCTTCCACCAAGATCAACAATAAAATTAAAATAAAGAAGAAGAAGAAGAAGAAGAAGAAGAAGAAGAAGAAATTTCTAGTAAGAAGTTAGAGAGAAGATAATAATAAAAAGAAAAATGGTAAATGAAAAGTGCCTTTTCTTTAAGACCAAAATCCCCTGTTTTCTTTCAGGTTGAGTGCCCATTTGGCCATAATTCCAACTCAATTATCCCTCTCCCCTTAGTCTCAAGTAGTTTATGTCTTCTTTTAGCCAAAATTTGAACCAAAGTTGGAGCTTAGTTGGTGACTAATGGAACAAGAATAGAGGTTGAGTGTGAAGTTGGATAAACTTACCAACTTTCTCTTCTTCCTAATCATCACCCTATCTTGCTCATGAAAATTAGTTCTGCTAGTTAGGATGGCAAGAATTTGATTAGGATTAAGTTCAAGACTAAGAGGTTTGGTTAAGGAAAAAATGTGGCAACAAACAAGAATTGTTAGCCTTTTCTTCAATGTTATTTCCGAGCCTTTCCCGAATTGGCTATTTTGGCCAATTTGATATTGATTTCCTAAAATGCATACAAAAACCGTAATACTGTAATAAAGTGCAAAATATTCATCGAAAGTCAAATATAATATGTTATTAAGCAAGGCTAACAATCTTATTTGTACAAAGTTATATAATAATCACACTCCCTACCTAGACATTGATAGTCCCAAGTACTGCAAAACCTCAAAAATAGACAATTTCCCAAGTTCAAAAGTTTCACTAAAGCTCGATACACTAATATGCTTGACAAGTTGTTACTTGACTTAAGGTGCTAGACCGGTCGATCATCCTAAATCCGAGTGGACATGACTTTAATTGGGTTCGAATTGCATCACCGAAACTCGATAACTCAAGGAAAAGTAAGCTAAGTTAGGATTAAATTCCTATGACTCAAAAAGATTGCTTATGAAACTAATTCCTTTATTTTATTTATTTTTCTTTTTGTTTTTGAAAAATATCTATTTAAACTTTCCATATTTCCAAAATTTAAGTCAGTTGTCAGTACAACATCATCCGACTTAGATTTTTTCCATTTTTTTATCCTATCTCTCCAGTAACACTCCGTTACAATTCATGATAGTAGAATACTTATTCTTTTATCCACCCTTTTATTATTTTCTTCCTTTTTTTTTAACTTTTTCTTACCATCGTCGGACTCTTTCACATCTTCGACCACTTTTAACCTTCGGCTTTTGATTTTAAAATTTTGAAAAATAGCGTTAGGCATTAACATCTTTTATAAGAATACGTCAACTCACTTTCTCAAAGCATATTTTCATAAGTTTTCGAGATGAGTCAAAGAACAATTAACTATTACTATATTAATTTTCCGAACAATACTATTTAAGTGACACTTTTTGAACCTAATATACTAGCATGACCACTAAAATAGGGATAGCAAACTAATCCTACGTTTTATTATGTGCAACAACTTGAAATAAAAGAGAGCTTGCGGAAACTTTTGAGCTCGTACAATACGTATCGTAGGTGTTATTGCCCCCAATCTAAATGTTTATCATATCGATTTTTATTTCTTCATATCAATTTAACAGTGATAAATGCCCTACAACAGCAATGGATAGGAACAACATGAAGTATAATGAAAAGGACTAGAAACTGTAATGAAAAGGAGATGAGAATATATACCAATTCGCTTTTATGCCAAAGTATACTTCCAAAAGCGTGCTCAATTATGTTCTTAGTGCATCTTTTAAGGTCAACCTGTAATAAGAATGCTATACACTAAACAGAAAAGTGCGATCATCAAATAATGCGGTATCAATAGAAAAGTGCAATTGCAAAAATAACATAGCATGTAAATGAGGATAAAAGATATATAAACCAACATGCTAAATTACTAAGATAAAAGATAGCCACAGAAGCTATCAACATGGTATAAAAGGCCATCAGTAGCCAATCGAAAGAGTTCCTACCATAACGAAAGAAAATAACAATAAAAGAAGTTCCCTACATCAACGACAGAAAATAAAATGACTAAGTTAGCCTAAAACTAGACTAACACAAACTTACAAATTTAAAAACTAAACTTAGAAATATTATAGTAAAAGGAAATAAAACAGAACACAAGTTTAGATACAATAAATACAAGGTAAAGCTCTATAAATAACTCACAAAATACTCCATCTGCTCTCATACTCTGGAAGCTCTTGGCATTCCTAGGTCCTGCTCCTGGTATGGCTCATAAAATGGAAGATGGTTGTAGACCATTGGGTACTTACCGCGCCTCAAAATTTGCTTTGTCTCCAGGAGTCAAACCTGCTACAGACTAATATCCATCATGTGCTTCTGATGCTGAAAAGTCCTCTTTTGAAGAGTTCGCACACCATCCTGCATAACTAACACACTGGCCTGTAAGGTCTGCATATTCGACTGTAAAACTTGAACATCCTCATGGATTTGCTTCACCAACTTCCAACCTTTGACTAGTCTAACTCTCTAAGGTTAACTTCTTCATCTGAATTCGCATCCCTCTTAGCTTGAGCAAACGACTTATTAATAGTTGTTGCTTCAATCAATGTTTTATACTCTGGGGAGTGCATCGAAAAATTAGTAACATCCACTCCTTTCTCAATCATAATCTCAGTCAATATACTCGGAAATGGAATCGTGACCATCTTCTTTGACTCCTCATAATCGATTATATCAAGGAACATCTTCTTAGCATAGTTAATCTTAAACCCAGTGCCAAATGCATGCATAACCTCCAACCTTTGCTGATCGACTTCAGTATCATGCCTTCAAAGAACTATATTCGAAACCATAACTTTTCCCGTGACGATATACTCAGGCTTCCATCTACCCGCTCCTATCAAACCTTTTATAAACCTAGGTCCCGATTTCAACACCTTATCATACACAATTTTCTTATCCGAAAATGGTGCTCTATTAATGGCGATGGAATATCAAAATTCTTTTAAAAAGTCGCTGGCGACAACTCGATATCACCCCTAACTGTAGTGTGGAAAAACATATTAGTATTTTCCTTTGACCATGACCTAGCATTGGAATAAAATTCCCTAACTAATTCATTGATGTAATCCTTATGAAATATAACCAACTTTGTTAAACCTGCATCCGCAACTCTCGATTGCCAATTTATTAAATGGTTGGTGTACTTATCGTCTTCGGTAAGCTCAATTAATTTCCAACTCCTTTCCCCTCCCATTATCTTAGTCTTAAACCTNNCTTATCCTTACTACCATCACTTTCTTCCGAAATACTTCTAGTTCTCTTCAGAGATATTTTTATCAATAATCAAACAACACAATTCAACAACCAATTTCAACAATATCATAATCTTCCTACAATCGGTATAAATGCAAAGTTCTCAATTAATACTAAAATGAGTTTTTGAGAAGTTACTTGCACTTAAACAAGTTCAATATGGTGAGATTTGTAGATAATTGATGAAGTCTAAAGAAAATCCTAAATGCTCCATACAAAACCCTAAATTAGGTCTAGTTGAAGAAGATGATCCTTATAAGATGAGAAAAGAGAGTTTTGATGGTGATTGAGGGGATAAAGAAGAGAATTAAAGAGGAATGGATAATTTTAGGGGGGGAAATGCAGGCGGGCTTCAATTTGTGCTGCTAAAACTGGCTTGAACTGAGGGGGCCGATCGATCAGAATGGTTGGGCTGATCGATCAGAAGGTGTAGGTAGGGCTTCTATAAAGAAGACATAAAAACTATCCTTTTGATAATGAAAAGTAAAAATTGATATTTTAATTTTTTAAAATTTTGCACCAAATCTTTCCGAGAATTTTTTTTTGAGAAAATTTAACATTTTGACATAAATTGTAGATAGATATAAACATAAACACAATACACACAACAACTATACACACTCCCCCTACCTAAATCAAACATAGTCTCTATATTCAATAGACATAGAAAAGGGGACACGGTGAATAAAAAAAGAAGAAGAAGAACGGCAAACGAAAAGAAAAAGAAAGAAAACGAAAAGATCAAAATTAAGAAATTATGTACAAAGAAGTACTTCCAAACATGATTACTCATAAATCTGGTCAATGAGACCCATTTCAACCATTGGTTCATAATGGTTATCATAGTATGGCTTCAAACGATAGCCATTTACCTTGAAAATTATGGCCTTACTTAGTTTCGGATCGTAAATTTGTAAGTAGCATATGAACCAATGTCATGGATAATATAGGGTCTGGTCCGTCTTGACTTAAGCTTTCTGGAGAATAAATGCAAACGAGAGTTGTAAAGAAGGACTTTGTCCCTTACCGTATAAGTCTGAGTCTTGATATGCTCGTCATACAAAATTTTCATTTTGGCTTTCATAACTTTAGCATTCTCATATGCATGATTCTTTAATTCTTCCAACTTGACAAGATTAAGTTTCGATTGTCCCCCAAAGCAATCAACGATTAGTTGCATTGCCGAATTGCCCAATATGCCTAATGCTTTAGCTCCACTAGAAGGTGGCATGCCTTACCATAAACTAACCTAATATTGTCTTATAAGCTGTTCGATAAGCCCAAATAACATCAATCAAGCAATTGGACCAATCCTTTCGGTTCGGATTAACTGTCTTCTGAAGTATCCTTTTCACTTCGCAATTGGCCAATTCAACTTGACCACTCATTTGTAGATGGCAAGCAATTCCTACTTCAGGTACTATCCTATACTTTTTAACCAATACCCAAAAAGGGTGATTGCAGAAATGCATTCCGCCATTACTAATAATTGCGTAGGGATACCAAATCAAGAGAATATGTTCTCTCGTAGGAATTTGATTGCGATTTTGTGATCATTTTTTCAGGTGGGGATTGCTTCAACCTACTTGACATATAGTCCACATCCATCAAGATGTATAGAAGCCATATGAGCTTGGGAAAAGCCCATAAATTCAAGGTCCTAACAATCGAATATCTCAATCGTTATGATGGGTTCTCGAGCCATTTTATTCCCCTTGGTAAGCTTACCAAGACGTTGACAACTATTGCAACTTTGGCAATAGGAATATACATCCTTAAACATCGTTGACCAAAAGAAACCACATTGTAGGATTTTGATCGTGGTCTTCTTGGCCTAGAAATGTCAATCAGATACTCCACTATGACAATGCATGATAGTGTCAGAGATCTTATCATCGTAGAGGTAATGCCACATTATTTGATCTAAAAAAGTATTGGAACTTATATAGGAATCTCTTCCTATTATTAACCGACCAATCGGAAGGTATGGCTCCCATGACAAGATCGTTTACCAAGTCAGCAAACCAAGGAGTAATACAAATACTTATAGTATAAAGTTGTTTATCAGAGAAAAACTCATTGGTTGGAAAAAGGCATCATACAAGGATTAGCTCGTTTGCCTCGATAAGTGATCGGCGACGATGTTCTAGACCCCTTTCTTATCGAGGATTGCAAAATCAATTTCTTACAATAAAAGGATCCATCGTAAGAGCCGAGTTTTGCCCTCCTTTTTAGAAAGGAGGTATTTTAGAACCGCATGATCCATTAAGACGGTCACGGGAGAACCAACGATATGGGAGCGAAATTTGTCTAAAGCAAAGTCAACCATAAGTAACTTCTTCCTAGTCGTAGAATAGTTAAGTTGGGCATCATTTAAAGAACGGCTCGTGTAGCAAACTACCTATGGCTTTTAGTCCTTTCTTTGCCCCAAGATAGCCCCTACCATATAATTGCTTGCATTACACATGAGTTTAAACAGTAAGAACCAATATGAGGCTTGCATTATAGGGGCAAAGATCAACTTTTGCTTCAAAGTGTCAAACACACTTTGGCATTTGGAAGTCCACTCGAAGCGGACATCTGAGGATAGTAAATGACACAAAGATTTAGCCAAGTGGCTAAACGAGAAAATAAAACACTGGTAGAAACCGACGTGTCCAAGAAAAGGTCTTTTTTTTTTTTTAAACCGGGGTAGGAGGAGGTAGCTTTTCAATAAGCTCAACCTTAGCTTTAACGACCTCTATTACCCTAGTAGAGACAATGTGCCCGAGCACAATACCTTATATCACCATGAAATGATACTTCTCCCAATGTAACACAAGATTTATGTCTTTACACCGTTGAAGAACATGTTCTGTTTGAGAAGAGACTCATCAAAACTATCTCCGTAAAAAGAGAAGTCGTCCATTAAAATCTTGAGTGTATTCTCGACTATATCACTGAAAATACTTATCATGCACTGTTTAAAAGTCGCCTATGCATTGCCTAACCCAAATGGTATACGCCGATAAGCAAACATTCCAAAGGGGTAAGTGAACGTGGTATTCTCTTGGTCATCATATACGATTTCGATTTAATTGTACTCCGAATAGCAATCGAGGAAACAATAATACACACGACCTGCAGCTCTTTCAAGAACTTGGTCAAAGAAAGGCAAATGAATGTGAACTTCATTGGTCACGGTGTTCAAACGATGATAATCAATGTACATGCACCAACCCGTTTGATACAAGTTGGGATCAATTTTTTCTTATTGCTTTGAACAACCATGACCCCTAACTTTTTAGTGAAATTTTGAGTAGGGCTAACCCATTTGGAATCCGAAATAGCATAGATAATTCTGGCATCCAACAATTTTATGACTTCGCCCTGAACCACCTCTTTCATAATTGGATTAAGCCGTTGTTGCATTTGATGCACTGGCTAGGCTTTATCCTTGAGGTAGATTTGGTGGCTACAAATTAAGGGATTTATCCCTTTCAAGTCCACTATTAACCTACCAATGGCTTGGCGATATTTTCTAAGAACTTTGAGCTAGGAATTTTCTTGAATCAGAGTAAGTGTGACCGAAATGACCATGGAAAAGGCCTCACCTTTGCCTAAGAAAGCGCACTTGAGCTCCTTGGGGAGGGGCTTACGTTCCTCTATAGGAGCTTTCTCATTGAAAGGAATAGCCTTCGAAGAAGGCATTTTGAGAGGATAAAAGTGTGGCTCCCACCTTGCAACTTTCATCGACTAGAGTTCTCACACTCAACAATAATATCAATCAAATCTTGCAAATGTTTCCAACCTTCCTTTCAACGATGTTGGACTCGAAATGCTCATCGCGAATCATTTGGATTAGATCAACCTCCTCAAAATCACTCTTGTTATCATCGGGTTTCTTACATAGATTGAAGACATTCATCTCTGTTTTCATATTATCGAATAATAGCTTAAAGATTACATCCCAAAAATTGATAACGACATTTGATGTTGCTAAGAATGAACATCCAAGAATAACCGGAATTTGTTTGGTCGAGTCAAAAACAATAAGAGTATCGAGGAAAACAAAGTCCACTAGATAATAGAATTTCTCGACTTGGACCAAAACATCTTCAATAATAACCCTTGGTGTTTTCACCGATCGGCTGGCCATTTGTAGTAAGGCACGTATAGGCTTGAGTTCACCTAATCCCAATTGTTGATACACGGAATATGGGAGAAGGTTCACACTTGCACCCAAATAGAGAAATACATGATCGATTGTGCAATCACCTATCACAATTGGTATTGCAGGACAACTGGATTCCTTATACTTAATCAATATAGAGATCAATGATCGCACCAACTTCTTCGGTAAGAAATAATGTCTATTTAATATGCAACTTTCGCTTCATCGTACACAAGTCTTGAGGAACTTTGCGTAAGATGGGATTTGTTTAATGGCATCAAGGAGTAGGATGTTGATCTTTACTTGTTGAAGAGTCTCAAATATTTCTTTTTGAATTGCCACCTTGGGTGGAGATAATTGTTGAGGAAAAGGAGGTCTCAAAATGTAAACAACTTCTTCAGGCTTTTCACTTTCCCAAGTATTAACTACTTTTTCCTATTCTAACTCCAGATTTATCCTCTTAGATGTTTTATTACTTGATACATTGGATTGAGAGCTAACCGGAATATCGGATGATCGAAACAAGGGTTATTTTTCACTTTGATGTGCTAGATGAGATAGATTGATTGAAGTAATTCTTCGATCAATAAAAGGAGGTAAATTTTGAACAGTTTGTCCCTAAGATGTTTTATCAACTCTGGATCAATCCAAGTCAATAACAGTTGGATTTTCCATCCCTTTTGTTTCTTCTTCCCCTCTTTTCGGGATCATTTTCCTACTTTTCAATACCGTCACCACATTAACCTAATTAGGTTGTTTTGGCTCCAACCAACTACTCTCATTGAGTTGCCCCATCTTTAATGAATGAGGCTTAGGTTGGGTCGGTAATCGTCCCACTTTCGGTTTACTTAGAATTTTGATAAGCTCGTTCAAGTCTCAGAAGATTTCGGTAATAGTTTTTTTCCAAAGAATTGACACAAAGGTCGGTTAAAGTTGTCGATGCCATTTTATCGGTAAGAAGGAGCAACATATGTACCCAGTCCTGAGAGCTTGTACCTCGGTTTGTATTGAAAGTATTTAACCGAAGGAGCCTCATTCTTTTATGAGAAACTAGAGTGATTATGCCATTCCGGATTGTAGATTTGGGAGAAAGAATTTTTCTTACCTTGATTGTGAGTCAGAGGAGGCTGTCGGGCCATTTGAGCTTAGCCGTAAAACGTGTCTCTCATGACCGCCAATTGATAACAATCCTCCATTTTATAGCCATAGCCTTGGCAAAAGGTACAAGTGATCGCTACCAGAGGTGTAGCTACCGCATGATAAATATCTCCCTTTGTTCTTGCATTTTGTTCTTCAATGCGACATATTTCACCTTCCACTCATCGGCTTCGTTGAGATGATAAACATCTCCTTTTGTCAAAACGTCTTTTACGGATAACGTATTGGCAACTCCAACGGGAGAGTTTTTCCAAGTTTAAGATTCGTTGATGAGATCGTTAAAGAATTGCCAAATGTCCACGGTGCTTTTCTTGAATAAATTTTGACCATACATGGAGAAAATTGTTTGTTTGAGTTGAGCACTCAAAGTCATGTGAAAGAATTTGACAACCACTACTTGTCGTAACCATGATGGGGATGCGCAAAGAGTAAGTCTTTGATACGCTCCCAAGCTTGGAAGAATTTCTCAGACGGGAGTGTTGTGAATTACGAGATGCGTTCTTGATACTTTAGAATTTGAT